>SMSO01000013.1:84984-102484 GCA_004764695.1 Schizochytrium sp. TIO01 | reverse complement strand
TGGAACGGCCTCTAGTGCAGATCTTGGTGGTAGTAGCAAGTATACAAGAGAGATCCTTGTAGACTGAAGTGGGGAAAGGTTTCGCGTGAACAGCAATTGGACGCGAGTGAGTCGGTCCTAAGCATGGCCTGAGATGGTGGAATGGATGATTGTTTTGTTTACAGATCAATCCGCGTGCGAAAGGGAATTGCGTTAATATTCGCAAACCAGAGGTTAGTGTTTAATGCGGTAACGCTAGCGCTGTTTGGAGACGTTGGCGAGCATCCCGGGAAGAGTTCTCTTTTCTTTTTAATTCTTTCTTTAATTAATCACCCCGGAAGTCCTTTGCGGAGCGAGGGGGCGATTGAAGAAGCAGAGCAGCCCAGTTTTGGGGTTGTCCGGTGCATGTTCGACGGCCCGTGAAAATCCAAAGGGCGGCATCATTTTGCCTCTGGCCGTACTGATAACCGCAACAGGTCTCCAAGATGAAAAGTCTCTAGTCAATAGAAGAATGTAGATAAGGGAAGTCGGCAAAATAGATTCGTAACTTTGGGATAAGAATTGGCTCTGAGGGTGTGGTTGTTTGGCGGTTGGGGTGTGTTTGTGTGGGACGGCCTACATGTGTTGAGCAATCGATGCGTGGTCGGGCTGACCTGCCTTATTTACTTCAGCCATTCACCAGGCAACGCTTAAACACCGACTCAGAACTGGAGCGATCAAGGGGAATCCGACTGTTTAATTAAAACAAAGCATTGCGATGGTCGGAAACGATGTTGACGCAATGTGATTTCTGCCCAGTGCTCTGAATGTCATCGTGAAGTAATTCAAAAAAGCGCGGGTAAACGGCGGGAGTAACTATGACTCTCTTAAGGTAGCCAAATGCCTCGTCATCTAACTAGTGACGCGCATGAATGGATTAACGAGATTCCCACTGTCCCTATTTACTATCTAGCGAAACCACAGCCAAGGGAACGGGCTTGGAAGAATCAGCGGGGAAAGAAGACCCTGTTGAGCTTGACTCTAGTCTGACATTGTGAAATGTCATGTGAGGTGTAGAATAGGCGGGAGCTACTTGTAGCAACCTTGAAATACCGCCACTCACATCGACGTTTTACTTATATCGTCACAGTGTGACTTGAATGCTGATAAAGCATTCAAGTTCTGGTACATAAGCGTAGCAATCACCGCGATAGAAATTGTCAGGTGGGGAGTTTGGCTGGGGCGGCACATCTGTTAGAAGAGAACACAGGTGTCCTAAGGAGAGCTCCGTGAGAACAGAAATCTCACTTAGCGCAAAAGGGTAAAAGCTCTCTTGATTTTGATTTTCAGTGTGAATACAAACTGTGAAAGCATGGCCTATCGATCCTTTAGTGTTTTAGAATTTCAAGCTAGAGGTGTCAGAAAAGTTACCACAGGGATAACTGGCTTGTGGCAGCCAAGCGTTCATAGCGACGTTGCTTTTTGATCCTTCGATGTCGGCTCTTCCTATCCTGCGCTTGCAGAAGGGCGCAATGGTCGGATTGTTCACCCGTTAAAAGGGAACGTGAGCTGGGTTTAGACCGTCGTGAGACAGGTTAGTTTTACCCTACTGATGAAGTTGTTGTCGTACCAGTAGTTCAGGTTAGTACGAGAGGAACCTTTGGACCGCATCATTGGTAACGCGGTTGTCTGAAAAGTCAATGCCGCAAAGCTATCATGCGTTCGTTCAGGGCTGAACGCCTCTAAGTCCGAAACGATGCTGAAGGCGATGATATTACATGCTTGATTAGTTACTACGAGTATCTATACAATTTTTGTAAACCGATTGAAACCAGTGCTGTCAAAATCAGCGCTTTCTCTCATCACAATTTCAACCAATCAAGCAAGAGATCCTTTGTAGACGACTTAGCTTGGACGGGGTACTGTAAGCATGAGAGTAGGCCTTGCCCTACGATCTGCTGAGGTTTGGCCTTCGTTCCGTTGATCTGTTATGCCTAAAACAGGTATATTTTTCTTTTCTTTTTTCATTTATTTTATTGTTGGTGACTCCCGGTGAGGAGGTGTGATTGTTTGAGGATGAAGTTCTTTTTGATATTATACAAGGGCAGGGAATAATGGTTGTTAGTGGATTGTTAATGTCAAGAGATAATCTATATATGGGACCGGGGTATACTAGGTATTGACGAGTGGTCATTAGTCACGCCTTTTTATAGCCCCTTAACAGTTAAGGGAAACAATAGGCTAGTTTGAAATGAGAACCAGATGAGGTGAGAAGTTGGTTGGTTATGTGGGTGTTGCATACTGGGAAGGTGATTAGGAGGGATAGAGTTTAGATAAAGAAACGCGATGGTGATGAAGTAGAAAGGGAGTTTCATTAGTTCTTGCTATACTCTATTTGGAGTAAGTAAGGAACTGGTGGAGATCCCTTTTTTATTTGTCAGAGGATTTGCTTTTTGAATTACTCTCTTTGAGCGACCCCCAGCGATAGCTAGAAAAAATTCAAAACTTGGATAACTCATCTTGCTTAGCTTGTTGGAGCAAGTAAAACTTAGGCAAGTAGTAGTGCAGAATTATGGCAAACAATAAGGTTATTAAAGCCTTTTTCCTTTAAATGTTGTTTAACAAATTTATACTTACGTTTTACATGGGGTAAACCATAAGCTGGAAAAGTTAGAGGGAAACTTTCAAGGGGGAACACTGAGTAAGAAGAAGCTAGAAGAAAGTATAGGAAGATGGAGAAAAAAAAGAAAGAAAATTTATTTGTTAACGAAAAAGAATGAGTAGATAAGGAAAATTGCAGAGATTGGTGGAGGAAAAAAAAATATTTTCTTTTTTAATATTTTAAAAAATATTATTAGAGGCTCATATAGGCAAAACATTAACCAAAGATGTTAAAAGTTTTAAATAAATAGTTTGGGGGAACGGTGAGTACTAGTTGATGGATAGAGGAAATAATAGTACGTTTTAAAAAGAGAACCGTCGTTAGGTTATTTAAAGTATTTTTATGCTTTCTTTTAAATTTAAAGAATTGTTTAAAAGGTTTTTAATTTAAAAAAGAAAGTAAAAATAATGCTATTGAGGGGGTATTTTCTCGACAAGGAGTGTTGTCTAGACGAATTGTTGGTCCCGAGTCGGGATAACAAGGAGTCTCCTGCCTTTCTAATCATACCTTTTACAGAGGTAGGGTTAGGGTAAAGGTTAAGCATTGGACAACAAAGAATCTCTTAACTTTCTTATTATACCTTTTGCAGTAGTAGGGTTAGGGTAATGCTCGTGAATTATATACATGAACACGAGTATTAACCCATAATACCACTGTAAAAGTATCAAAGAACGTAGGAGAATCTTTATCAAGAAAACAAATACTCACTAAGGGACACATGGACTAAACACTAGTAGTTGCGGTTTTCCGCTCGGTGGCCGCCACTAATAAAGGACATGTGTAACAGAGACTGAGTAGAAATAACTTCTTCACTGCCGGCAGTATGTCAGCAGACCTCAAACTATACAACCTCAACCTAAAAAGTAAACAACCTTTCGAGTCTCTGTCACTCTACAGCATTCAACAAAAGGTTATTGGCCTATTAACTCTCGTTCTTTGCTGCCCCGCGCACTCTCTGCACTGGCCCGACCATGGTGCAAGAAGAAGTAGCCTCCGAACATGAGGAGGTCGCCTCCGTCGTGTATGAAGACGACGATGATGACGACAGTGAAAGTATGGCAACCGCCAACTTTCATGGTCCCCTCCCCGCGGTCCCTGCCACCGCGATGCACTCCAGCGACAACCTGGACTTTCTGCTGGCGTCCGAGTCAGCCCCAACCATCCATTACCAACCTGAGACCCCGGCTCTCATCAAAGGTATCAAGCGCTACTTCGAAAATAATCGCTCGACACCAACGTACGACGGCGACTTTGAAGAATACTCCGATTTCTTCGAAGGCTTCTGCGGCTACTACGAACTTCCCTTCAAGGACATCAATACATGGAAACCTGGCCAGCCGGCATCCATTTGCAAAGCCCAGGACTCTGTGTTGGCACTCTTCCTGCTCGAAGGTTTCAAGAAGTCATCCCTGTCTTCGGTCATACGCTCCAGGTATGCCAAAGGCAGCGGCCTTGTCGGGTGGTACGTGCTAAGACAACGCTTCAACCAGCACTCTAGACTCAACCAACAGCGTCGTTGGAAAGAGCTGATGAGTGTCATGGCCGCTTGTCCCAAGCCCCACGAGGATCGCTCCAAGCTGGACGACCACATCGACAAGTTGAACACCGCCATTGCCAAGCTCGAAAAGACTCGCCCTACGTTACAGTCTATCATGCTGTTCAGCTACATCCAACAGCTCCCTGCAGAGTATGACAAGATCAAGGCTGATCTCTACGCTCACTCTACTCTGACATTCCGTGTCATTCACGAACGCACCGGCCTGACTATGGAATCTGCTAAAGCTGCCAACACTTCTGTTTCCAATGAAGTGACTGGTGCTTTTGGCGCTTCTACTGACGCGACACTTTTACAACTCGCTGCAGCTGTTAGCCAAGCCTTTGGCAACTCTCCAAGCCCTCCGCAGCCCCGCAATTACCGTTCTCGTGGCAGATACCATGGCTCTCATCGAAACAACTCCCACCGTTGTCTTCGTTGCGCGCAAAATCACGCCACCGACAATTGCACCCTTGACCCTAGAGTTCGTTGCGCCCGCTGCAACAAACCAGGTCACAAGGCCATAGTCTGCCGCAGCGTTCCCACTGAGGAATACTTTGCTGCTAACGTAAAAGATTTTTCAAAGTCTGCTTACCTTGGTGGCAATGCTTTTCCTTCAACTGTTATTGACAGTGGAGCTGGTGTTACAGTTGTTCCTAGCCGTCGACACATTCATTCTGAACTACCTCTACAAAAAGCAACACCTATTGTAGGTGTCTCAGGTGAATTACAAAATCCAGACAGTGTAGGCACTTACCTATCGCCATTCATTCCCAACGCCCCCGCCATACCTGCTCAAGTACATGACAGGGCCCCAGCTGTACTTGAAAGTCTCGCTGCTCTACACGCTGCTGGAGCCGAGCTACACATTACCAAAGATCGCCAAGTCCTTGTCTGGCAAAATCAAGAGATCCCTTTACAATTTTGTAACAACGCATTGACTTATGCACAGGACACTACCAGCGAACCAACTGCAACACCAGTGTTTGCCGGACTCGACATTCTTGAGGCCCATCGTAGAGCTGGACATCGCTCATTCGAAACACTTGATGCTATATCAAAACAAGTTTCGGGACTCCCTCTTGCGAAAATACAAGGATCTTTTCCAGTCTGCCCTGGCTGTGCTCAAGGTGACTCATCGCGCTCTCCCATTCGTAAAGGACCTCACTCACCTCGCAGTACCGGTCCGCGCCAAGTATCACATGTCGACCTGCTTGGTATTAAAACGCGCTCCAGCACAGGCAATAAATACTGTGTTGTCTTTGTGGACGATTACTCCAAGTATCGGCGATGCTATTCGTTTCCTGAGTGCAATGCCGAAACACTTGTCAAAGCCATTCGGGCGTGGCGCAGAGACTGGCTCGGCGCCGCTCCCGGGAAAACTTCAACCCCTGAAGGCTTAACTCTCATCGCTGATCATGCTTTCGCTTCTAAACTTGTACAGGAGCAAATGGACTTGTACAATTGGAAACTGCAATTTGCATCTCCCCATGAACACGGTACTCATGGCGTCGCTGAACGCACAGTAGGTCTCGTTTCTCGCCTCGCTTGGTCCTATCTTCATGACTGCAATCTCCCGAGCACCTTTTGGGATTTTGCAACTGATTACGCATGTTGGACCCTTAACCGCCTTCCATCGCCTCGGACCTCTAAGGTGCCTGCTGTCATTCATGGATGTGGTACTGCCGATTTGTCTCCAAGTCGACAATTTGGCACCCTTGTTGCCTACCATCAACACAATCCCAGTGTTGCAACTAAAAGCGACTTTGCTGCCAAAGGAAGCCTTGGTATTTTTCTGGGCTGCAGTTCTCGACATAGCTTTGGGACATCACGCATCATGTCTTTGGACTCTCGCCGCATCGTCTTTTCGCGGAGCTACCGTGCTCTGCCTTACCTTCCTCAGCTTTCTGAATCATCTGACTACATTCGCAAGCAACTTCTGAACAACTCTTTACACAATACTGCCCCAGTAAAGGTTTTCTCCAACGATTACGGTGACATTACTTCGAGTCCATCGAGTTCTGATTTTTTCCACCCTCTTACCAAAGATGCCTCGCCTCTGGTTCTTCCTTCAAACTCTTCAGAGATCACCTATCCCTCCAGCCCCTCCTTCACTAAAGAAGTCTCTGCCAACTTTGATCTCGCAGGCTCTTCTGGCGAAAACGAAGAAGATCTACATTTTAGCTATCCTGCCCAAAGTACTCCCGCAACATCCAGTCCAGAGCAGGAGGTGTCAGACCTTATAGACTTTCAGCAGGAGGTGCCCGATCTTATTAACATTGATCAGGAGGTGCCTGATCTTATTAGCATTGATCAGGAGGTGCTTGATCTTATTAGCATTGATCAGGAGGTGCCTGATCTTATTAACATTGATCAGGAGGTGCCAGACGCTACCATTATAGAGCAGGAGGTGCCCGATGTTACCATCATTGAGCAGGAGGTGGATTCTTCACAGAAACCACCGCGTAAGTATAAACAGAAACCGTCTTACTCCTCCGAGTTCAAGCAAGCTCTTCGTGAATTTGTCGATGCTGGTCCATTATACCCTGGACAAGTTCTACAAATAGCAAACAACAAATTCCATTGGGTAGATCCAATTCTTGGCGACGTCGACACCGGCTCTACAACAAGAAGTGGTAAAACCTTCCATCCAAGTTCCTCAACTTCAGCCCCAGCTTTATTGACGAAGGAGGTGAACAATCAGGAAGCTTCTACTTCAAACACTCACGTTTACGAGGACCCACGCAGACCTGTTCGCGAGCCTCGTCACGAAAGTGATCTTCGACTTTACAGCGACTATGAGAAAGCCATGTGGAGGAAAACAGATGAAGAAGAAATGGCAAATCATGCAGCACAAGAAACCCTACAAGAAGTCCCAAAGTCGGAGGTGCGTGGAAAAGTCTTAGATGTCATGAAGGTCTACAAGAAAAAGCCCGCAGACAACGAAGGGCGCCGTAGACTTAAGATGAGACTTGTTGTTCGCGGTGATCAAGAACCAACCTCTGAACAAGAAGTAGCATCACCAGTTACAATGCCATCTTCCGTACGCATCCAAATTACCTTGGGTCTTACACAGGAGCATGACTTTGCTATTTTCGACATTACAAGTGCTTTCCTCACTGCACCGGTACATGACAAAGACATTTTCATACGAGTACGGACTTTCTACGGTGAATACACTTACTATCGCCTTCTGAAATCTGTCTATGGCATCTCATCTGCTCCGCTAAGATTTTACAAAGAACTAGCGCATGCTTTTGATGCTTTTGGCTTAGCACCTTGCCCCGATGATGCATGCCTTTTCCATCATAAAGGCCTGAACCTGACAGTGTCTACCCATGTCGATGATGGTTTGGTTTCTGGTCCTACCTCGAGTGTCAAAGCTCTTGAAGGTCATTTAAAATCATATTTTGGGAACGACAAAGTGGACTTCGAACATTTACCTGACAACAAACGTGTTCGATACCTTGGAGCGCACCTTACGATCAATCGAAGTTCCAAGATCGCTTTGTTAGATCATGCCGACTTTATTGAGGAACTTCTCGAAACTCATGGTCTTAACAATTGTCAACCACGCATCACTCCTGCATCTGCAAACCCGTTAACATTTCCTAAGGAGGCCAAAACTGATCCCCTTTATCAGTCATTGGTGGGAAGTCTTCAATGGATAGTCAATACACGCCCCGACATTGCATTCGCAGTTAAAGAACTTGGTAGACACAACCGTGCAGCAACCGAAGAACACTTTACAGCAGCCAAAGCTGTTTTACGTTACCTTGCTGGCACAAGCAACATCGGGATAGTCTTACGAGGAGCCATACAACTTTCGGACATAAAGCTTGAAGCTTGGTGCGATGCCTCTTACGCGCCTTGCCCTTACACACGACGTTCTACGCTTGGCTACCTGCTAGCAGTTAATGGGTCTACCATTCTGACAAAGTCTAGTACAGAACGAACTGTGGCACTTTCCTCAACTGAGGCAGAACTCTACGCTGCGAACGAAGCCGCTAAAGCCATTATTTGGAACCGTCGCATCTTAGATTTTCTGGGCTGTCCCCAAGCCGATGCATCGCCACTATACACGGACAACCAAGCTATCATCCCTTTGATTCGAAACTTGAGCGTTGGCAACAACTCTAAGCATGTGGACATTCGCAGACACCATCTTCATCAACTTTTAGAGGACAACATCATTTCTCTATCCTATGAAAACACTCGGACCAATCCAGCTGACGTGTTGACCAAACACCTTAGTCGGGAGCTTCATCACTATCATATCTACCGCATCTGCCTTGCTTTTCTTGGGCACGTAACTCCCGGAGATACGGATCGCTCTGTATCTGCACTTCTAGGAACAAGGCTCACGTCTAAGAAGTTTGGGGAGGTGTGTTGTCTAGACGAATTGTTGGTCCCGAGTCGGGATAACAAGGAGTCTCCTGCCTTTCTAATCATACCTTTTACAGAGGTAGGGTTAGGGTAAAGGTTAAGCATTGGACAACAAAGAATCTCTTAACTTTCTTATTATACCTTTTGCAGTAGTAGGGTTAGGGTAATGCTCGTGAATTATATACATGAACACGAGTATTAACCCATAATACCACTGTAAAAGTATCAAAGAACGTAGGAGAATCTTTATCAAGAAAACAAATACTCACTAAGGGACACATGGACTAAACACTAGTAGTTGCGGTTTTCCGCTCGGTGGCCGCCACTAATAAAGGACATGTGTAACAGAGACTGAGTAGAAATAACTTCTTCACTGCCGGCAGTATGTCAGCAGACCTCAAACTATACAACCTCAACCTAAAAAGTAAACAACCTTTCGAGTCTCTGTCACTCTACAGCATTCAACAAAAAGGAGTTGATCGATGATTTTCGTTTTTGGACTACGAGCTAGCCGTCAGTGCGTATGAGCATTGTAGCAGCCCAAAAGGTAAAAAATATTTTGATTGATAGCTCAGAAGACCCCTACATCATAGTTAATGCGTTTCTTTTAACTCGCTCTGTCTTTCTCAATATACTATTATTTTGAACAAAGGGGTATTCTATCAACACCAAGCAAAGAGAGGTCCATAACAGTGGTATCATTGGATAGGAAATTCAATTTTGCATAGGATAGGTGTGTCAGAAATGAAAAATACCGTTGGCAACATTGAGTTTGACCCCTACGTAGTTGCCATCTTTTGAAATTATTTTGAATTTAACTGAGAACAAAGAAAGAAAGACAGCTTTTCTCGACAACTACTTGAGAGACACATGTTATTCTTGCACCATTCGATCAGACAATTTATGGAGAGCTGTACTGTGGAAGTTCTCAAGAGGAAATCATTCTAAAATTATGAGAAAATACCCTTCCAGGAATTTGGCAGCAGCCTCCCTCTTCTTCAAAACCCCATTATCTCCACAACTACTTTATTGATCATTTAAAGATTTGGACCAGTAGAAAGCGCAAGTAATACAGAATACGGATGATGGCAGGAGTGCGAAAAAACAAATCTTTGAAAGTATTTTTTCGAACTTTTAAAAGAAAATGTTACTCTTCTATATTATTAATAAGAGAAAAGAACTAAACTTAGTACTGCTATAACTTTCTTGATAAAATTGTTAGGTCTTTTCGATAAGCACCGTCGGGAAGTGCGTCGTTGTTACCACAGGATAGTCATAATCATTGCGAAGGAATATGTTTTCAAGCTTGCGGAAAGAAGTTCCAAGTGATCACTTTATCAGACAACTGATGGATTATCGAAAGAAAGAAAGACATATTTTCTCGACAACTACTTGAAAGACACATGTTATTTTTGCACCATTCGATCAGCAAATTTATGGAGAGCTATACTATTGAAGTTCTCAAGGGGAAATCGTTCTAAAATTATGAGAAAATACCCTTCCAGGAATTTGGCAGCAGCCTCCCACTTCTTCAAAACCCCATTATCTCCACAACTACTTTATTGATCATTTAAAGATTTGGACCAGTAGAAAGCGCAAGCAATACAGAATACGGAGGATGGCATGTGTGAGAAAAAACAAATCTTTGAAAGTATTTTTCGAACTTTTAAAAGAAAATGTTACTCTTCCATACTATTAATAGAGAAAAGAACTAAATTTAGTACTGTTGTAACTTTCTGGATAAAATAGCTAGTATTGTTGGGAGCTATTATCTATATAAGGTACAGCGAAGCAGCAATATTCGGCTTAGTGCTAAGACCACCTTTTGGTTAAAATAATTAAAAGGTTTCTTACGTCTTGAGTTCGATTCCCGTCTCTTCTGTTTTTCTTTCCCTTTTCCCTCTACTGTGGGAAACGCTTACCCGTGTTCCCACCTAATATAAGACCTGCATATAAGAACCGAGCAACAGTCCTCGCGACAGGTTATGGGCCCAAAGTGCTTGCACTCTGGGGTAGAGTAGTGAAAAGCTTAGTCGTACCCCCCTCACAGTCAGGGGTGTCCGCCAGCTGGACATTCACAGTCATAGCTCCAGTGGTACGTACTAATAAACTTCAACTTTCACAGAAAGAACAAATCGTTTCTCACGTCCGTAAGGGGTGTATTGTTGGGAGCTATTATCTATATAAGGTACAGCGAAGCAGCAATATTCGGCTTAGTGCTAAGACCACCTTTTGGTTAAAATAATTAAAAGGTTTCTTACGTCTTGAGTTCGATTCCCGTCTCTTCTGTTTTTCTTTCCCTTTTCCCTCTACTGTGGGAAACGCTTACCCGTGTTCCCACCTAATATAAGACCTGCATATAAGAACCGAGCAACAGTCCTCGCGACAGCTAGATCTTTTTGACAAGCACTGACGGGACCTGCGTCGGTTTTACCACATGATAGTCATAATCGTTGCGAAAAAATATCTTTTCAAGCTTGCGGAAAGAAGCTCCAAGTGATCACTTTATCAGGCAACTCATGGATTATCGAAAGAAAGAAAGACAACTTTTCTCGACAACTACTTGAGAGACACATGTTATTTTTGCACCATTCGATCAGACAATTTATGGAGAGCTGTACTGTGGAAGTTCTCAAGAGGAAATCATTCTAAAATTATGAGAAAATACCCTTCCAGGTGTTTGGCAGCAGCCTCCCACTTCTTCAAAACCCCATTATCTCCATAACTACTTTATTGATCATTTAAAGATTTGGATCAGTAGAAAGCGCAAGCAATACAGAATACGGATGATGGCATGAGTGAGAAAAAACAAATCTTTGAAAGTATTTTTCGAACTTTTAAAAGAAAATGTTACTCTTCTATATTATTAATAAGAGAAAAGAACTAAACTTAGTACTGCTATAACTTTCTTGATAAAATTGTTAGGTCTTTTTGACAAGCACCGTCGGGAAGTGCGTCGTGGTTACCACAAGATAGTCATAATCGTTGCGAAAAAATATGTTTTCAAGCTTGCGAAAAGAAGCTCCTAGTTATCACTTTATTTAAACAAGCAGTTGATGGATCCTCACAAGGGACAATATGTCATTAACCACTAAAGATATTAATGTTTCACAAGTATCACCAGAAAACTGCTGAAATTTGCAACATGTTAAAGTATTTGTTGCTGAGAATACACATCTCCCATGTGTTTTTACTGACCTTTGAAAGTTATTTCTTGGTCTCTCTTATTATTAATATGGGGAAGGAAACGAGTTTAGTAGTGTTTTTACTCTAGGCATATAATAGTCAGAACTTTGCTACAAGCATTTCCTGATAGCTGAATAATAGTTAAAGTGGGTGGATTTGATTTATGAGAGAATCTCTTCTTGCAAGCCTGAGATAAGTGTCGCGAGGACTGTTGCTCGGTTCTTATATGCAGGTCTTATATTAGGTGGGAACACGGGTAAGCGTTTCCCACAGTAGAGGGAAAAGGGAAAGAAAAACAGAAGAGACGGGAATCGAACTCAAGACGTAAGAAACCTTTTAATTATTTTAACCAAAAGGTGGTCTTAGCACTAAGCCGAATGTTGCTGCTTCGCTGTACCTTATATAGATAATAGCTCCCAACAATAATAAGAAGCTCTAAGTTGCTACTCTATTTGTGAACAGAATAAATAATACATTAATTTATACAAGGTTCATGTTCTCAACAACGGGGAAAGATATTAATCATCAGATGGTACCGTTGGAAAGCTGTTAAGATTTACAACAGGGTAGATGTGTTTTCTCAGGCGAAATAGTTTTAAAAGTTATTTTTACTGACCTTTGAAAGTTATTTGTTAGTCGCCTATATTATTAATAGGGAGAAAGAACTGAGTTTAGTAGTGCTCTAACTCTATGAATAGAATAGAAAGGACTTTGCTATAGGCACCTCGTGATAGAACATGAATTGCTGAGATGCCCGAATTTGATTTGTGAGAAAGAAGACCCTGTCAAGCTTGAGAAAAGAAGCTCCAAGTTATCATTCTGTTTGTGAGCAGGACAGAGAATTAAATGGTTAGTATAAGATTCATTTTCTTAACAACGGGATAATATATTAATTATTGAAGTGTACCATTGGAAAGCTGGTTGAATTTACAACAGATTGAATGTGTTTTCTCAGAAAAAATACTTTTAACATGCATTTTACTGACCTTTAAAAGTTATTTTTTTTGTCTCTCATATTATTAATAGGGGGAAGGAACTGGGTTAGTAGTGTTGTATCTCTATAAATACAATCGACAGAGCTTTTCTACAAACATCATTCGATAGTTTATGAAGTGTTAACATGAGTGCATTTGATTTATGAGAAACAATGTTCTTGCAAGCTGGAGAAAAAAAGCCCCAAGTTGTCACTCTATTTGTGAGCAGGATAGAGAAATGAACGGCTAGTATAAAATTCATTTTCTCAACAACGGGGAAAAATATTAATCATGGAGGGGTACCGTTGGAAAGCTGGGGCAATTTACAACAGGGTTGATGTGTTTGCTTAGCTGAAATATTCTTAAAATGTGTTTCTACTGACCTTTGAAAGATTATTTTTTGTGTCTCATATTATTAATAGGGGGAAGGAACCGAGTTTAGTAGTGTTTTAACTCTATGAGTAGAGTAAGCAGCAGTTTTCTAGAAGCACCACTCAATAGCGCATGGATTGTTGAGATGGTCGCGTTTGATTTATGAGAGCAAAGCTTCTTGCAAGCTTGAGAAAAGAAGCTCTAAGTTGTCACTCTATTTGATAACAAAAGAAATAAATAAATGATTAGTATAAGATGCATTTTTTCAACAACAGGGAAATATATAAATCATGGAGTGGTACCATTGGAAAGCTGCTTGAAATTACAACAGGGTATATGTGATTTCTCCGAAAAAATACTTTAAACATATAGTTTTACTGACCTTTGAAAGTTTGTTTTTTGTCTCTCATATTATTAATAGGGGGAAGGAACCGAGTTAGTAGTGTTTTAACTCTATGAGTGGAGTAAGCAGAACTTTTCTAGAAGCACCACTCATTAGCGCATGGATTGTTGAGATGGTCGCGTTTGATTTATGAGAGAAAAGCTTCTTGCGAGCTTGAGAAAAGAAGCTCTAAGTTGTTACTCTGTTTGATAACAAAAGAAAGAATTAAATGATTAGTATAAGATTCATTTTCTCAATAATGAAGCAATACATTAATCATGGAGTGGTACCGCTAGAAAGCTGTTTAAATTTACAACAGGTTAAATGTGTTGATTGAGAAAAATAAAAGTTTTATTCATGTTTTTATTGACTTTCGAAAGTTATTCTTTGGTCTCTCATATTATTAATAGGGGGAAGGAATCGAGTTTAGTAGTGTTCTAACTCTATGAATACAATAGACAGAACTTTTCTAGAAAAAACACTCGATAGCCCATTCCTTGTTGAGATGGCCGCATTTGATTTATGAGAGAAAATCTTTTTTCAAGTTTGAGAAAAGAAGCTCTAAGTTGTTACTCTATTTGTTGGAAGGATAAAGAATAAAATGATTAGTATAAGATTCATTTTCTCAACAATGAAGCAATATATTAATCATGGAGTGGTACCATTGGAAAGCTGTTGCAATTTACAACAGGATGCATGTGTTGGTTCAGAAAAACATAAAATTATGATTATGTTTTATTGACTTTTGAAAGATATTTCTTTGTTTCTCATATTATTAATAGGGGGAGGAACCGAGTTTAGTAGTGTTTTAATTCTATGAGTAGAGTATGCAGAACTTTTCTAGAAGAACCACTCGATAGCCAATTACTTGTTAAGATGGCCGCATTTGATTTATGAGAGAAAAACGTTTTTCAAGTTTGAGAAAAGAAGCTCCAAGTTGATACTCTATTTGTTGGCAGGATAAAGAAAAAAATGATTAGTATAAGATTCATTTTCTCAACAATGAAGCAATATATTAATCATGGAGGGGTACTGTTGGAAAGCTGATGCAATTTACCACAGGGTAGATGTGTTTGCTCAGGTGAAATATTCTTAAAATGTGCTTTTACTGACCTTTGAAAGATATTTCTTAGTCTTTAATATTATTAATAGGGGGAAGGAACTGGGTTTAGTAGTGTTTTAACTCTATGAGAAGAGTAAATAGAACTTTTATAGAAGAACCAATCGATAGAAAATTCATTGCTGAGATGCCCGCATTTGATTTATGATTGAATTTTTTTTTTCAAGTTTGAGTAAAAAAGCTCCAAGTTGTTACTCTATTTATTAGCAGGATAAAGGGTAAATTGAAAAGCATAAGATTCAATATCTCAACAATGAGATCATATATTAATCATCGAGTGGTACCATTAGGAAGCTGTTTGAATTTACAACAGGGTAGATGTGTTTTCTCAGAGAAAATACTTTTAATATATAGTTTTACTGACCTTTGAAAGTTTAATTTTGGTCTCTCATATTATTAATAGAGGGAAGTAACCAAGTTTAGTAGTGTTCTAACTTTATCAATAGAATAGACAGAGCTTTACTACAAGCACCATTCGATAGCTCATGAATTGTTAAGATGCGTGTATTTGATTTATGAGAAAAACCTCTTCTTGCAAGCTTGAGAAATAAAGTTCCAAGTTGTCACTCTATTTGTGAGCAGGATAAAGAATAAAATTGATTAGTATAAGTTCATTATCTCAACAATGAAGCAATGTTTTAATCATTGAGTGGTACCATTGCAACGCTGGAAACATTTACAACAGGGTAGATGTGTTTTCTCAGAAACAATTCTTCTAATATATAGTTTTACTGACCTTAGAAAGTTTAATTTTGGTCTCTCATATTATTCAAAAAGGAAAGAACCAAGTTTAGTAGTATTCTAACTTTATCAATATAATAGACAGAGCTTTACTACAAGCACCGTTCGATAACTCATGAATTGTTAAGATGCGTGTATTCAATTTATGAGAACAAACATACTTGCAAGCTTGAGAAAAGAAGCTCCAAGTTGTCACTCTATTTGTGAGCAGGATAAAGAATAAATTGATTAGTATAATATTCATTTTCTCAACAATGAGATAATATATTAATCATCGAGCGGTACCATTTGAAAGCTTGAAACATTTACAACAGTGTAGAGGTGCTGGTTCAGAAAAACTAAAATTATAGTTTTGTATTTATTAACTTCTGAAAGATATTTCTTAGTCTATCATATTATTAATAAGGAGAAAAAGCTCAGTTTAGTAGTGTTCTAACTTTATCAATAGAATAGACAGAGCTTTTCTACAAGCACCATTCAATAGTTTATGAATTGTTAAGATACGTGTATTTGATTTATGAGAAAAAACAAACTTACAAGCTGGAGAAACGAAGCTCCAAGTTGTCACTCTATTTGTGAGCAGGATAAAGAATAAATTGATTAGTATAATGTTCATTTTCTCAACAATGAGATAACATATTAATCATCCAGTGGTACCATTGGAAAGCTTGAAACATTTACAACCGGGTAGATGTGTTCGTTCAAAAAAAATAAAATTATGGTTTTGTTTTTATTAACTTTTGAAAGTTATTTCTTAGTTTCTCATATTACTCATCACCAGAAAAGGGAAACTTTGTAGTGTCATCACTCTATCAATCAAATAGTTAGTACTTTTCTACAAGCACCACTAGAATGCTTCACAACTCATCGACGATCAACATTGAATTATGGTGAGAGAATAGTTTTACAAAGTTGTCGGAGCACAGAGAGGAACGTCCCTGCGGGGCTGCTGTCCCGTTACCCGGTTCCGTGCCACGAGAGCCAGTCAGAGAGTCGGCAGGTAAGTTGAGTACCTGGTCGACTGTTGGACTGGCTAGTGAGGCACTGCGCAAACGTCTGACGCAAGAGGTGCTGGTGAGCCGTGTGCCTCAGAAAGTTCAGGTCCCCTCTTAATTAGAGGGGGGGACCTGAGGTGAACGACGGACGGTTGATTCGCTGGACACGGGAAGAACGACAGATGGCGTTCGACTTGTTGACCAACGCGGGACGGCTTGTACTTGGACTAAGACTCTGGCTAGGAGTCTTCTTCCAAAAGCCGACCAGTTTCTCTCAGAGAGAGGGAAAAGAAAATGGCTGCTAATGTTTACATTGGGTAAACAATAGAAGTCCGAGGCACTAGTGAATACATTGCGTAAACACTAGGAGTCCGAGTTATATGCTGCAAAATCGAAGCAGAAAGTCTTCGATGGCAGCAGACCCGAAACTAAGTTGCAGAGCAACAAGCCTTAAAGTTTAAACCGATCTTTGTTGTCACCAACCTTCGCTATCGCTTGTCAAAAGTAGACATAAGTACTTCCATCAAATTATATATTGTTCTTATTGAAGTCTCCCATATCCACGAATGCCAGCAGGCGCATAAAAACTTTTTATTTAAAAAGAAAATATTTTTATACTCAAACCATAATAAACAATCATAAGGTTAGGTAAGGTTAGGTAAGGTTAGGTAAGGTTAGGTAAGGTTAGGTAAGGTTAGGTAAGGTTAGGTAAGGTTAGGTAAGGTTAGGTAAGGTTAGGTAAGGTTAGGTAAGGTTAGGTAAGGTTAGGTAAGGTTAGGTAAGGTTAGGTAAGGTTAGGTAAGGTTAGGTAAGGTTAGGTAAGGTTAGGTAAGGTTAGGTAAGGTTAGGTAAGGTTAGGTAAGGTTAGGTAAGGTTAGGTAAGGTTAGGTAAGGTTAGGTTAGGTTAGGTAAGGTTAGGTTAGGTTAGGTTAGGTTAGGTTAGGTTAGGTTAGGTTAGGTTAGGTTAGGTTAGGTTAGGTTAGGTTAGGTTAGGTTAGGTTAGGTTAGGTTAGGTTAGGTTAGGTTAGGTTAGGTTAGGTTAGGTTAGGTTAGGTTAGGTTAGGTTAGGTTAGGTTAGGTTAGGTTAGGTTAGGTTAGGTTAGGTTAGGTTAGGTTAGGTTAGGTTAGGTTAGGTTAGGTTAGTAGGTTAGGTTAGGTTAGGTTAGGTTAGGTTAGGTTAGGTTAGGTTA
>SMSO01000013.1:24967-80085 GCA_004764695.1 Schizochytrium sp. TIO01 | reverse complement strand
CTAACCTAACCTAACACCTAACGCCTAACCTAACCTAAACCTAACCTAAACTAACCTAACCTAACCTAACCTAACCTAACCTAACCTAACCTAACCTAACCTAACCTAACCTAACCTAACCTAACCTAAACCTAACCTAACCTAACCTAACCTAACCTAACCTAACCTAACCTAACCTAACCTAACCTAACCTAACCAACCTAACCTAACCTAACCTAACCTAACCTAAACCTAACCTAACCTAACCTAACCTAACCTATAACCTTAACCTACCTAACCTAACCTAACCTAACCTACCTAACCTACCTAACCTAACCTAACCTAACCTAACCTACCTAACCTAACCTTACCTAACCTTACCTAACCTTACCTAACCTTACCTAACCTTACCTTAACCTTACCTAACCTTACCTAACCTTACCTAACCTTACCTAACCTTACCTAACCTTACCTAACCTTACCTAACCTTACCTAACCTTACCTAACCTTACCTACCTTACCTAACCTTACCTTACCTTACCTTACCTAACCTAACCTACTATTATACATTATATTTATCAATGGTTTTACCAAAAATATTTTAAGAAGAATTGAAAATATTTTCTTTTAAAAAATAAAAAGTTTTTATGCGCCTGCTGACATTCGTGGATATGGGAGACTTCAATAAGAATAGCATATAATATGATGGAAGTACTTATGTCTAATTTGTAAAACTATTCTCTCACCATAATTCAACGTTGATCGTCGATGAGTTGTGAAGCAATCTAGTGGTGCTTGAAGAAAAGTACTAACTATTTGATTGATAGAGTGATGACACTACAAAGTTTCCCTTTTCTGGTTATGAGTAATATGAGAAACTAAGAAATAACTTTCAAAAGTTAATAAAAACAAAACCATAATTTCATTTTTTTTTGAACGAACACATCTACCCGGTTGTAAATGTTTCAAGCTTTCCAATGGTACCACTGGATGATTAATATATTATCTCATTGTTGAGAAAATGAACATTATACTAATCAATTTATTCTTTATCCTGCTCACAAATAGAGTGACAACTTGGAGCTTCTTTTCTCAAGCTTGCAAGTATGTTTTTTCTCATAAATCAAATACACGTATCTTAACAATTCATGAACTATTGAATGGTGCTTGTAGAAAAGCTCTGTCTATTCTATTGATAAAGTTAGAACACTACTAAACTGAGCTCTTTCTCCTTAGTAATAATAGGATAGACTAAGAAATATCTTTCAAAAGTTAATAAAAACAAAACCATAATTTCATTTTTTCTGAACCAGCACCTCTACCCTGTTGTAAATGTTTTAAGCTTTCCAATGGTACCGCTCGATGATTAACATATTATCTCATTGTTGAGAAAATGAATATTATACTAATCAATTTATTCTTTATCCTACTCACAAATAGAGTGACAACTTGGAGCTTCTTTTCTCAAGCTTGCAAGTATGTTTTTTCTCATAAATTGAATACACGCATCTTAACAAGTCATGAGCTATCGAATGGTGCTTGTAGTAAAGCTCTGTCTATTCTATTGATAAAGTTAGAACACTACTAAACCTGGTTCTTTCTTTTTTGAATAATATGAGAGACCAAAATTAAACTTTCAAAGGTCAGTAAAACTATATATTAGAAGAATTGTTTCTGAGAAAACATATTTACCCTGTTGTAAATGTTTCCAGCTTTGCAATGGTACCACTCAATGATTAAAACATTGCTTCATTGTTGAGATAATGAATCTTATACTAATCAATTTATTCTTTATCCTGCTCACAAATAGAGTGACAACTTGGAACTTTTTTTCTCAAGCTTGCAAGAAGAGGTTTTTCTCATAAATCAAATACACGCATCTCAACAAGTAATGGCCTATCGAGTGTTTCTTCTAGAAAAGTTCTGTCTATTCTATTGATAAAGTTAGAACACTACTAAACTCAGCTCTTTCTCCTTATTAATAATATGAGAGACTAAGAAATATCTTTCAAAGGTCAGTAAAACTATATATTAAAAGTATTTTTTCTGAGAAAACACATCTACCCTGTTGTAATTGCAAGCAGCCTTCCAATGGTACCACTCGATGATTAATATATTATCTCATTGTTGAGATATTGAATCTTATACTATTCAATTTACCCTTTATCCTGCTAATAAATAGAGTATCAACTTGGAGCTTCTTTACTCAAACTTGAAAAAAGATTTTCAATCATAAATCAAATGCGGGCATCTCAGCAATGAATTTTCTATCGATTGGTTCTTCTATAAAAGTTCTATTTACTCTTCTCATAGAGTTAAAACACTACTAAACCCAGTTCCTTCCCCCTATTAATAATATTAAAAACTAAGAAATATCTTTCAAAGGTCAGTAAAAACACATTTTAAGAATATTTCACCTGAGCAAACACATCTACCCTGTGATAAATTGCATCAGCTTTCCAACGGTACCCCTCCATGATTAATATATTGCTTCATTATTGAGAAAATGAATCTTATACTAATCATTTTATTCTTTATCCTGCCAACAAATAGAGTATCAACTTGGAGCTTCTTTTCTCAAACTTGAAAAACGTTTTTCTCTCATAAATCAAATGCGGCCATCTTAACAAGTAATGGGCTATCGAGTGGTTCTTCTAGAAAAGTTCTGCATACTCTACTCATAGAGTTAAAACACTACTAAACTCGGTTCCTCCCCCTATTAATAATATGAGAGACCAAAAATAAACTTTCAAAGGTCAGTAATGTTAAGGGGCTATAAAAAGGCGTGACTAATGACCACTCGTCAATACCTAGTATACCCCGGTCCCATATATAGATTATCTCTTGACAAGTAAAAACACATTTAAAGAATATTTCACCTGAGCAAACACATCTACCCTGTTGTAAATTTAAACAGCTTTCCAGCGGTACCACTCCATGATTAATGTATTGCTTCATTATTGAGAAAATGAATCTTATACTAATCATTTAATTCTTTCTTTTGTTATCAAATAGAGTAACAACTTAGAGCTTCTTTTCTCAAGCTTGCAAGAAGCTTTTCTGTCATGAATCAAACGCGACCATCTCAACAATTCATGCGCTATTGAGTGGTTCTTCTAGAAAAGTTCTGCTTACTCTACTCATAGAGTTAAAACACTACTAAACTCGGTTCCTTCCCCCTATTAATAATATGAGACACAAAAAATAATCTTTCAAAGGTCAGTAGAAACACATTTTAAGAATATTTCAGCTAAGCAAACACATCAACCCTGTTGTAAATTGCCCCAGCTTTCCAACGGTACCCCTCAATGGTTAATATTTTTCCCCGTTGTTGAGAAAATGAATTTTATACTAGCCGTTCAATTCTCTATCCTGCTCACCAATAGAATGACAACTTGGGGCTTTTTTTTTCCAGCTTGCAAGAACATATTTTCTCATAAATCAAATGCAATCATCTTAACACTTCATAAACTATCGAATGATGTTTGTAGAAAAGCTCTGTCGATTGTATTTATAGAGATACAACACTACTAACCCAGTTCCTTCCCCCTATTAATAATATGAGAGACAAAAAAAATAACTTTTAAAGGTCAGTAAAATGCATGTTAAAAGTATTTTTTCTGAAAAAACACATTCAATCTGTTGGAAATTCAACCAGCTTTCCAATGGTACACTTCAATAATTAATATATCATCCCGTTGTTGAGAAAATGAATCTTATACTAACCATTTAATTCTCTGTCCTGCTCACAAACAGAATGATAACTTGGAGCTTCTTTTCTCAAGCTTGACAGGGTCTTTTTTCTCACAAATCAAATTCGGGCATCTCAGCAATTCATGTTCTATCAAGAGGTGCCTATAGCAAAGTCCTTTCTATTCTATTCATTGAGTTAGAGCACTACTAAACTCACTTCTTTCTCCCTATTAATGATATGGGCGACTAAGAAATAACTTTCAAAGGTCAGTAAAAATAAATTTAAAAATATTTCGCCTGAGCAAACACATCTAGCCTGTTGTAAATCTTAACAGCTTTCCAACGGTACCACCTGATGAGTAATATCTTTTCCCGTTGTTGAGAAAATGAACCTTATACTAATCATTTTTCTGCTCACAAATAGAGTGCCAACTTAGAGCTTCTTTTCTCAGGCTTGAAAGAAACGTTTCTCTCATAAATCAAATCCACCCACTTTAACTATTATTCAGCTATCCGACGATGCTTCTAGCAAAGTTCTATCTATTATATGCATAGAGTTACAACACTACTAAACTCGTTTCCCTCCCCCTATTAATAATATGAGAGATCAAGAAATAACTTTCAAAGGTCAGTAAAAACACATGTTAAAGTATTGCTTTTCTGAAAAAACACATTTACCCTGTTGCAAATGTCAGCAGCTTTCTGGTGATACTTGTCAAATATTAATATCTTTAGTGGTTATTGACATAGTCCCTTGTGAGGATCCATCAACTGCTTGTTTAAATAAAGTAATAACTTGGAGCTTCTTTTCGCAAGCTCGAAAACATATTTCTTCGCAGCGATTATGACTATCCTGTGGTAACAACGACGCACTTCCCGACGGTGCTTGTCGAAATGACCCTACAATTTTATCAAGAAATTTATAACAGTACTAAGTTTAGTTCTTTCCTCTTATTAATAATATAGAAGAGTAACATTTTCTTTTAAAAGTTCGAAAAAAACTTTCAAAGATTTGTTTTTTCTCACTCATGCCATCATCCGTATTCGGTATTGCTTGTGCTTTCTACTGATCCAAATCTTTAAATGATCAATAAAGTAGTTGTGGAGATAATGGGGTTTTGAAGAAGTGGGAGGCTGCTGCCAAATACCTGGAAGGGTATTTTCTCATAATTTTAGAATGATTTCCTCTTGAGAACTTCAATAGTATAGCTCTCCATAAATTTGCTGATCTAATGGTGCAAAAATAACATGTGTCTTTCAAGTAGTTGACGAGAAAATATGTCTTTCTTTCTTTCTTTCGATAATCCATCAGTTGCCTGATAAAGTGATCACTTGGAGCTTCTTTCCGCAAGCTTGAAAACATATTTTTTCGCAACGATTATGACTATCCTGTGGTACAACCAACGCAGGTCCCGTCAGTGCTTGTCAAAAAGATCTAGCTATTTTATCCAGAAAGTTACAACAGTACTAAGTTTAGCTCTTTCCTCTTATTAATAATATAGAAGAGTAACATTTTCTTTTAAAAGTTCGAAAAATACTTTCAAAGATTTGTTTTTTCTCACTCATGCCATCATCCGTATTCTATATTGCTTGCGCTTTCTACTGATCCAAATCTTTAAATGATCAATAAAGTACTTGTGGAGATAATGGGGTTTTGAAGAAGTGGGAGGCTGCTGCCAAATACCTGGAAGGGTAATTTCTCATAATTTTAGAACGATTTCCCCTTGAGAACTTCAATAGTATAGCTCTCCATAAATTTTCTGATCTAATGGTGCAAAAATAACATGTGTCTTTCAAGTAGTTGTCGAGAAAATATGTCTTTCTTTCTTTCGATAATCCATCAGTTGTCTGATAAAGTGATCACTTGGAGCTTCTTTCCGCAAGCTTGAAAAGATATTTCTTCGCAACGATTTTATAACTATCCTGTGGTAACAACGACGCACTTCCCGACGGTGCTTATCGAAAAGACCTAACAATTTTATTAAGAAAGTTATAGCAGTACTAAGTTTAGTTCTTTTCTCTTATTAATATTATGGAAGAGTAACATTTTCTTTTAAAAGTTCGAAAAATACTTTCAAAGATTTGTTTTTTCGCACTCCTGCCATCATCCGTATTTTATATTGCTTGCGCTTTCTACTGATCCAAATATTTAAATGATCAATAAAGTAGTTGTGGAGATAATGGGGTTTTGAAGAAGAGGGAGGCTGCTGCCAAATTCCTGGAAGGGTATTTTCTCATAATTTTAATGATTTCCTCTTGAGAACTTCAATAGTACAGCTCTCCATAAATTTTCTGATCGAATGGTGCAAGAATAACGTATATCTCTCAAGTAGTTGTCGAGAAAATATGTCTTTCTTTATTTATTCTGAGTTAAACTAAAAAGAAAATTAAAAGATGGCAACTACGTAGGGGTCAAACTCGATGTTGCCGAGAGTATTTTTCAATTCAGGCACACCAATTCTATGCAAAATTAAATTTCCGATCTAATGATATCATTTTTATGGATCTCACTTCTCTTGGTGATGACAAAATACCCCCTTTATGCAAAGTAATAGTATATTGAGAAAGACAGAGCGAGTTGAAAGAAACGTCTTAACTATACCGTAGGGGTCTTTTGAAACATTAATAAAATATTTTTTAACTTTTGTGCTGTCACCATGTTCATACTTTCCGAATCCTAGCTCGTAGTTCAAAAACGAAAAACATCGACCAACTCCTCATCGAGAAAAGACCCCCTCAATAGTATCTTTTTCTTACTTTCTTTTTCAAATTAAAAACCTTCAGTTAGATTTAAAAGAAAATTAAAAGATGGCAACTACGTAGGGGTCAAACTCGATGTTGCCGAGAGTATTTTTCAATTCTGACACGCCTATCCTATGCAAAATTAAATCTTCTATCCAATGATACCACTGTTATGGATCTCACTTTTATTGGTGTTTATAAAATACCCCTTTGTTCAAAGTAATAGTATATTGAGAAAGAAAGACCGAGTTAAAAGAAACGTCTTAACTATACTGTAGGGGTCTTCTGAGTTATCAATTAAACTATTTTTTAACTTTTGTGCTGTCACAATGTTCATACTTTCCGAACCCTAGCTCGTAGGCCAAAAACGAAAAACATCGATCAACTCCTCGTCGAGAAAAGACCCCCTCAATAGCATTATTCTTACTTTCTTTTTTAAATTAAAAACCTTTAAATAGATTTAAAAGAAAATTAAAAGATGGCAACTACGTAGGGGTCAAACTCGATATTGCCGACCGTATTTTTCATTTATGACACGCCTATCCTATGCAAAATCAAATTTCCTATCCCATGATACCACTGTTATGGACCTCTCTTTGCTTAGTGTTGATTAAATACCCCTTTGTTCAAAGTAATAGTATATTGAGAAAGACAGAGCGAGTTGAAAGAAACGTCTTAACTATACTGTAGGGGTCTTCTGAGTTATCAATTAAACTATTTTTTACCTTTTGGGCTGCTACAATGTTCATACGCTCTGACGCCTAACTCGTAGTCCAAAAACGAAAATCATCGATCAACTCCTTGTCGAGAAAATACCCCCTCAATTGCATTATTTTTACTTTCTATTTTTAATTTTAAACCTTTTAAACAATTCTTTAAATTTAAAAGAAAGCATAAAAATATTTTTAATAACCTAACGACGGTTCTCTGTTTAAAACGTACTACTATTTCCTCTATCCATAAACTAGTACTCACCGTTCCCTATACTATTACATTAAAAACTTTTAACATCTTTGCTTAACGTTTTGTCTATATGATCCTCTAATAATATTTTTAAAAAATATTTAAAAAAGAATTATTTTTTTCCTCCACCAAGCTGTGCAATTTTCCTTACCTACTCATTCTTTTTCGTTAACAAATAAATTTTCTTTCTTTCTTTTCTCCACCTTCCTATACTTTCTACTAACTTCTTCTTACTCAGTGTTCCCCCTTGAAAGTTTCCCTCTAACTTTTCCAGCTTCTGGTTTACCCCATGTAACACGTAAGTATAATTTTGTTAAACAATATCTAAAGGAGAAAGGCTTTAATAACCTTATTGTTTGCCGTACTTCTGCACTATTACTTGCTTAATTTTTACTTGCTCCAGCAAGCTAACCCAAGACAACTTTTCCAAGCTTTGTCTAACTATTGCCGGGGGTCGCTCTAAGAAAATACTTCAAAAACCCATTCTTCTGACAAATAAAAAAGGGAGGTCCACCAGTTTCTTACTTACTCTCTATAGAGTATAGCAAGAACTAATGGAATCTCCTTTCTACTTCATCACTATCGCGTTTCTTTATCTAAACTCTATCACTCCGAATCGCCTTCCCAACCATGTACTTACTCTCCATTCATATGCCCCACCATTCTTTCCATAACAAACTCTATGCAACACCCTATCAACTTAGTTCTCATTTCAAACTAGCCTACTGTTTCCTCGACCAACCCACTAACAACCCATGTTCCCTGCCCTTGTATAACATCCAAGAAGAACTTCATCTCAATCCAATTCAAACTTTCTGGGAGTCACCAACAATAAAAATTAATAAAAAGAGAAAGAAAAAACTTTATACTAAAGAAAGTACAAAGAACAGATCAACGGAACGAAGGCCAAACCTCAGCAGATCGTAGGGCAAGGCCTACTCTCATGCTTACAGTACCCCGTCCAAGCTAAGTCGTCTACAAAGGATCTCTTGCTTGATTCGTTGAAATTGTGATGAGAGAAAGCGCTGATTTTGACAGCACTGGTTTCAATCGGTTTACAAAAATTACTGTATAGATACTCGTAGTAACTAATCAAGCATGTAATATCATCGCCTTCAGCATCGTTTCGGACTTAGAGGCGTTCAGCCCTGAACGAACGCATGATAGCTTTGCGGCATTGACTTTTCAGACAACCGCGTTACCAATGATGCGGTCCAAAGGTTCCTCTCGTACTAACCTGAACTACTGGTACGACAACAACTTCATCAGTAGGGTAAAACTAACCTGTCTCACGACGGTCTAAACCCAGCTCACGTTCCCTTTTAACGGGTGAACAATCCGACCATTGCGCCCTTCTGCAAGCGCAGGATAGGAAGAGCCGACATCGAAGGATCAAAAAGCAACGTCGCTATGAACGCTTGGCTGCCACAAGCCAGTTATCCCTGTGGTAACTTTTCTGACACCTCTAGCTTGAAATTCTAAAACACTAAAGGATCGATAGGCCATGCTTTCACAGTTTGTATTCACACTGAAAATCAAAATCAAGAGAGCTTTTACCCTTTTGCGCTAAGTGAGATTTCTGTTCTCACGGAGCTCTCCTTAGGACACCTGTGTTCTCTTCTAACAGATGTGCCGCCCCAGCCAAACTCCCCACCTGACAATTTCTATCGCGGTGATTGCCTTCTATAAAGAGACTTATGTACCAGAACTTGAATGCTTTATCAACATTCAAGTCACACTGTGACGATATAAGTAAAACGTCGATGTGAGTGGCGGTATTTCAAGGTTGCTACAAGTAGCTCCCGCCTATTCTACACCTCACATGACATTTCACAATGTCAGACTAGAGTCAAGCTCAACAGGGTCTTCTTTCCCCGCTGATTCTTCCAAGCCCGTTCCCTTGGCTGTGGTTTCGCTAGATAGTAAATAGGGACAGTGGGAATCTCGTTAATCCATTCATGCGCGTCACTAGTTAGATGACGAGGCATTTGGCTACCTTAAGAGAGTCATAGTTACTCCCGCCGTTTACCCGCGCTTTTTTGAATTACTTCACGATGACATTCAGAGCACTGGGCAGAAATCACATTGCGTCAACATCGTTTCCGACCATCGCAATGCTTTGTTTTAATTAAACAGTCGGATTCCCCTTGATCGCTCCAGTTCTGAGTCGGTGTTTAAGCGCTGCCTGGTTAATGATCAAAGTAAATAAGGCAGGTCAGCCCGACCACGCATCGATTGCTCAACACATGTAGGCCGTCCCACACAAACACACCCCAACCGCCAAACAACCACACCCTCAGAGCCAATTCTTATCCCAAAGTTACGAATCTATTTTGCCGACTTCCCTTATCTACATTCTTCTATTGACTAGAGACTTTTCATCTTGGAGACCTGTTGCGGTTATCAGTACGGCCAGAGGCAAAATGATGCCGCCCTTTGGATTTTCACGGGCCGTCGAACATGCACCGGACAACCCCAAAACTGGGCTGCTCTGCTTCTTCAATCGCCCCCTCGCTCCGCAAAGGACTTCCGGGGTGATTGATAAAAGAAAGAATTAAAAAGAAAAGAGAACTCTTCCCGGGATGCTCGCCAACGTCTCCAAACAGCGCTAGCGTTACCGCATTGAACACTAACCTCTGGTTTGCGAATATTAACGCAATTCCCTTTCGCACGCGGATTGATATCTTTCAAACAATCATCCATTCCACCATCTCAGGCCATGCTTAGGACCGACTCACTCGCGTCCAATTGCTGTTCACGCGAAACCTTTCCCCACTTCAGTCTACAAGGATCTCTCTTGTATACTTGCTACTACCACCAAGATCTGCACTAGAGGCCGTTCCACGCAGGTTCACACCAAACGCTTCAACACATAACCTCCACGCCCTCCTACTCATCCTGAAATAAAATTAAAATTCAAGATGGCACAGTATAAGTAGATCGCTGAAGCGCCATCCATTTTCAGGGCTAATCCATTCGGCAGGTGAGTTGTTACACACTCCTTAGCGGGTTCCGACTTCCATGGCCACCGTCCTGCTGTCTAGATGAACCAACACCTTTTGTGGGATCTCATGAGCGAACATTCTGGCACTTTAACTGTGCGTTCGGATCATCCCGCATCGCCAGCTCTGCTTACCAGAGATGGCCCACTAATAACTCAGATTCAATCACGCAGTTCACTCAAGCAACCGCATGTTCTCACCCATTTAAAGTTTGAGAATAGGTCGAGGACATTTCGTCCCCAATGCCTCTAATCATTCGCTTTACCTGATGAAACTCTACACGAGTTATAGCTATCCTAAGGGAAATTTCGGAGGGAACCAGCTACTAGATGGTTCGATTAGTCTTTCGCCCCTATACTCAGTTTTCACGATCGATTTGCACGTCAGAACCGTTTGCAGGCTTCCATCAGAGTTTCCCCTGACTTTACCCTATCCAAGCATAGTTCACCATCTTTCGGGTCGCTACGAATACGCTCCAACTCAAATCTTTCACCGTAGATCATGATCGGCCGATACTGATGACAGTACCATAGCTTCGCTTTCACTTCGCGCTTTGGTTTTCATCACCAAAACACTCGCACATTCGTAACACTCCTTGAACCGTGTTTCAAGACGGGCGGTTTGCACTCATTTCGTCGACATCCTAGATATGGAAATAACCTCTGTCGGTAGCGAGGGTCGGAAATCAAGGCCCCGGAACAAACCGCTTGCCAAGACACTACTCCCTCGCACAGCCAACACATGCCGACCAGCGCTCATTGTCACACTGACTTCCGAAAAAGACAGCTGAAAACAACAAACACCAACACTGGGCGCAAACCCTTCCCTTTCAACGATTTCAGGTACTTTTCACTCTCTTTTCAAAGTTCTTTTCATCTTTCCTTCACAGTACTTTTCCACTATCGGTCTCTCGTCAATATTTAGCTTTAGATGGAATTTACCACCCACTTGGCGCTGCAGTCCCAAGCAACACGACTCCTTGAATACACTCCGTACGTTCTGTATGAAAAAAAAGCCACGAACGGGACTTTCACCCTGTATCGTGCCCACTTCCATGGGACTTTGACCTTTTCACAAAACTGGATGCGCATCGACAGACTACAATTCTTTTCTTTAAAAAAGATTTTCATGATGAGCTCTTCCCGCTTCGCTCGCCGCTACTGAGGGAATCCCGGTTGGTTTCTTTTCCTCTGCTTAATTATATGCTTAAATTCAGCAGGTCTTCTTTCCAACATGAGGTTTGAATATTTTATAGTAAAAATGCTGTATTTTATAGATCATCCAGCAAGTTTTTTATTTTGCTAAGTATTCTTCAGGCCAATCTGATAAAGAATCAAATAATACACCCATCCATCGACTCTGCTATTCATTAACAAATAACAGAAGTGAAAGAAACAAACACTCAAGCAGGAATGCTACCGCATAACACGGAAGCGCAATGTGCGTTCAAAAATTTGATGCTCGCTAATTCTGCAATTCACACTACGTATCGCATTTCGCTGCGTTCTTCATCGTTACGAGAGCCTAGACATCCATCGCTGAAAGTCATATTTAACTTTTATAAAATAATAATAAAAATACAGAATAAAATAGATTTAAATACCAACTCCAATAAAATAATAATAATTGTGATAATGATCCTTCCGCAGGTTCACCTACGGAAACCTTGTTACGACTTCACCTTCCTCTAAACAATAAGATTCACCCGAGTTCTGCCTATGTCCAAAAATCAATCCAAACACAAACATCCCATGGTTTCATCGGACCGTTCAATCGGTAGGTGCGACGGGCGGTGTGTACAAAGGGCAGGGACGTATTCAATGCAAGCTGATGACTTGCGTTTACTAGGAATTCCTCGTTGGAGATTAATAATTGCAAAAATCTAGCCCCAGCACGATGAGCGTTCCAAGGATTAGCCAGGCCTTCCGACCAAGCACTCAATTCCAAAAAAACAGAATTAAAACCCGATGAACCCATCAGTGTAGCGCGCGTGCGGCCCAGAACATCTAAGGGCATCACAGACCTGTTATTGCCTCGAACTTCCTGCCCGTAAACCGGACATGTCCCTCTAAGAAGTTAAAACGTACTATGTTGCCATACCACGCACTATTTAGTAGGCCGAGGTCTCGTTCGTTAACGGAATTAACCAGACAAATCACTCCACCAACTAAGAACGGCCATGCACCACCACCCATAGAATCATGAAAGAGCTCTCAATCTGTCAATCCTACCTATGTCTGGACCTGGTAAGTTTTCCCGTGTTGAGTCAAATTAAGCCGCAGGCTCCACTCCTGGTGGTGCCCTTCCGTCAATTCCTTTAAGTTTCAGCCTTGCGACCATACTCCCCCCGGAACCCAAAGACTTTGATTTCTCATGTGCTGCTGCTGAGGCCCATAAAAAAGCACCCAACAATCGCAAGTCGGCATCGTTTACGGTCTAGACTACGATGGTATCTAATCATCTTCGATCCCCAGACTTTCGTTCTTGATTAATGAAAACATGCTTGGTAAATGCCTTCGCTCTAGTTCGTCTTTCGGAAATCCAAGAATTTCACCTCTAGCTCCTAAATACGAATACCCCCAACTGTTCCTATTAACCATTACTCAGGCGTGCAAACCAACAAAATAGCACCCAAGTCCTATCTTATCATCCCATAATAAACATACCGGTCATACGACCTGCTTGGAACACTCTGCTTTGATTACAGTGAAAGATTTCTCATCAATAAAGAAAAGAAAAAGATGGCCAAGGCAACGCAGACAATCAATCCCCATTCAGGGAAAGCACCGGTCGCCCATGCCAGAAATTCAACTACGAGCTTTTTAACTGCAACAACTTTAGCATATGCTTCTGGAGCTGGAATTACCGCGGCTGCTGGCACCAGACTTGCCCTCCAGTTGATCCTCGATGAGGGTTTTACATTGCTCTCATTCCGATAGCAAAACGCATACACGCTTCGCATCGATATTTCTCGTCACTACCTCGTGGAGTCCACAGTGGGTAATTTACGCGCCTGCTGCTATCCTTGGATATGGTAGCCGTCTCTCAGGCTCCCTCTCCGGAGTCGAGCCCTAACTCTCCGTCACCCGTTATAGTCACCGTAGTCCAATACACTACCGTCGACAACTGATGGGGCAGAAACTCAAACGATTCATCGACCAAAATAGTCAATCTGCTCAATTATCATGATTCACCAATAAAATCGGCTTCAATCTAATAAGTGCAGCCCCATACAGGGCTCTTACAGCATGTATTATTTCCAGAATTACTGCAGGTATCCATATAAAAGAAACTACCGAAGAAATTATTACTGATATAATGAGCCGTTCGCAGTCTCACAGTACAATCGCTTATACTTACACATGCATGGCTTAATCTTTGAGACGAGCATATGACTACTGGCAGGATCAACCAGATTGCTATTTTTATTATAATTAAAATGGTGATAAAACCATTCTAAACAAATTTCTTTAACAATCAAAGTGTATTTCAAAACTCAGCCAATCGTCCTTTTCAACCTTGACCAATCTCACGCCAAAGAATGTTTTTATTCAAACATCCCTAGGGGAGACTTCGATGTGAAGTGCTGCACGCTTCTGAATAAATCTTCATCCACATGCAACGGTCCTCACGCCTTCGGTTCAGATCAAAACTTTGCGAAGATCTACGTAACAATACGAAGCTTCAAAACCGCGACAGCTTCAAAATGTACCCAAACGGCACACGCTGTCTCAGATCCAATCTTAGCGCATTATGCAGGAAGTTTTTTCGAGCTTCACAAGTCCATCAGAGTTGAACTAGTCCGCACACACCCTTCCTCGCGCCACCTCGAGAACTCACAAAACCAACAACAGTTAGAACTTGTCAACTGTTCTGTTCTGTTCTGACGGCTTCCCGTTCAGTGGCCGCGTTGAACAAGGGCCTTCCGACACAGAAATGGTGGATGTTTATTGCAATTGTCTGCTTGTTTTGGAGGTTTGAAAAGACCAAATCAATGGTTTCAAATTTGGAAATTTTCAAATTTTTATAACATGAGTTTCTGTGATTTCAAAAAGTAAAAATTGCTGCGGGGAATTTCTTCCAAAAACTTGATCTCGTATTTTGGGGTCATGGTTGCTGCATGAACAGTTGAAGTACCATGATACTAAGACGAATAAGGTAGAAAACATATACTATTTTGACCTGATTAAAAAAAAATTGTGAGAACAAACCACGACTTTGATGATTAGCATTTCAACAGAATGGTTTGCAAGCAAGTACAGTATACTAGGATAGTTTTCGAATCCTTTTAAGTGAAGCCTTTGTGACCTACACAGTCGGACTAATGGACTTGAAGTTAGAGTAAAATGCTATGATTATATGCCTACCTATATCTTTCTTTTTAACATAAATTAATGTCCTATATGAATCTTTTCTGAACTTAAAGAAACACACCAATACAAACAAAAATGATCTCCAATTTTTCTGATGAGCTGCAATAATTTCCGATACGAAAATATTTCATTCAGGGTCTCAACTTGGAAAAGATGAAGTTTTTAACAATTAGACCGCTTTCATAAATACGTCAACCGTTACAAGACGCCGCATTCCCTCAGCTACTCTGTTCCATTGAAGAACTTAAACATAGAAAACGTCTCTATACTTACTTAAACATGGTTTGCGATTGCCTAGAGATTATCATGTCAGAGATAGTTGTGCTTAGTTGGTGTTGAGGCTAGAGTGGGTTATTGTCTTTGGACAGATCGTGATCTTGTAGGTCGATTCAGTTTGATTTGGAACTGCTGTCGCTTTTGCTTGCTTTTGTTCACTTCATTTCTAATCATGGGCGCATCTCATGCAGTGTTACTCCACAGCAGCGATTATGTCATGGTGTCAAACATCAGCGATCATGCCAGTGCTGATACCAGTGTCTTCCTTTCAGCATCACAACGTCATGCCGTAATGTTGTATTTGATCCTATTCTCTGTAATACCCTGTGCAGTCCAGATTTTAAGTCAGAGTTTATGACTAGATTGGAAAATGATTTATCTGGTTAGCAAAGATACGTGCCCAGCAATCCCAATGAAGCCGTTAGGACACTGTTTGCAGCTTCTAAACGACTAACTTCCAGCTTCTGTTCATCAAAGCATTGCTGTTTACCTCCTACATTGGTCGTGTTGCTAGTTAAACTACTCTGCACAATTTGTTTGCCACGTTTCCCTGCAAGCGGCATAGCTAGGGTCCCGTTCACGGCATGGATGCAACGAAGCTCACGAGCTACCTGTTCAAGATTTTTCTTCCTTTCCTGTTCAGCATAAATCTGATTATTCAGGTCAAGCTCACTTTGGATGCTTTTATCACCTCGCCAGGGGTGTCTATCAATCAACAAATCATTGTGTTAGCCAACAATTCCCATTATTCATGTTTTTCTTCAACGTACTCAAAGACTGTGATACTGCGGTTCGCCTGAAGTCCTTCAATCACCGCCACACGACCTTTTGTGCTGCTCCTGTCCTTCCCATTGATACTATAACACGATATACAAATAATGAATAGAGTTAGATCTCTGCTATCGAACTGCAATTTTCAAGGACATCGCCATATTTTCTCTTATATCTTCCGAGTGTTCCATATTTATCAACCGCAGTAGTGTACACCAATGATTTTGACCCTTACCACTTTTGTGCCCAAAAATAACTTGTTTAACTCACGATAATGCTGTCAGAACCTTGTTCTTCTTCAACACCTCACCCAAAGCCACACAAAACTTGTCGTCAATGCTCATTGCGCTCAAGCTGTTAGATTGCAGTTAGCAATAAAATCAAAACGTTGTTGGGTGCCATAACCCCTTCCAATCCAACGTTAGTCCTCTGACAGTGTCACGAATGGCTTCCTCATGGTTTCAAAAACAAACATCGCTTCCTGCTCTACTTGCTTGAATCAAACACGTAATTGCACAACTTCTTTCGACCCTCTGATCATTTCTGCATCAGTCCGAGCCCCCCAAAAAAATTCATTCAACTCACAATAGCGCTTTCAAAACCTGGTTTTCCTCGATTGCATCCAGAAAAGCGCGAAAGCCTGTGCTATCAAAGTACTTCGTACCCAGACTATTAGTCCAAAACGAAATAGCAAATCATTTCATTTGTTTCCATTTTTACACGAAAGTCAGCTATCTTAACAAATAGTCTTCCTGCACAATTAGTACGGACCCACTACATCTGCAACTCTATGCTTCTAATATTCCAACGTTTACTTGAAACAGACAAGTATTTGAACAAAGGCCCGTGTATTCTCAGAATGGTCTAACACATAGATTGCTCAACTCACCCTAGGTTTTTCAGCGAATGGTTTTTCTGGAGTACCTCGGCAAACGTCGCACAACCTTTATCGCCAACAATGCTTCCATTCATCCTGTGGAAAAAGAAAAATGCGTCAATTCATATCAAAGTCAGTCATCTCTTTGCAAAAGAAGCTACAATGGGTAACTTCTCGTACCGGCAATAGCCTGATAAATTGCTAGTCTAACTCACAGCAACGTTTCCACCGTCTTGTTCTCCTTCAGTACTTCCGCCAAGCCCACCCATCCTTCGTCGTTGATTTTGTTAGATGTAAGGCTGCGCATCCGTACTCGGCCAAAGACAATAAATAGTTTTCAGAATCGTAATCATTCCAATGCTTCCTGTCAGTATATCATATGACTATCCCTCTTGTTGCATGCATGCAAAGGGTATAGCAGTCAACTCACTCTAGCATGGTCAACGTATGGTTTGTCTTGAGTGCATCCGCCAACGCTGCACAACCTTTGTTGTCAATATTGTTGTTCCCCAGCCTATTGGTCCACAATTGACAATGAAAAATTAAAAGTGATTTCACTCCAGTTTGAACGTCAGCCACCTTGCTCAAACATTTCTCACCATGTGTTTTTAATTTTAAAAAGATCAAGGCAAAACCTCTCCTTGTGCCCCACATGTTCACCATTTCACAGACACATGAATACACTTGAAATCGTGTTCAACTCACCCCAACTCTGTCAGCGTCTTGTTCTTCTTGAGTGTATCTGCCAACACTGTACATTGCTGCCAACGTTGTTACCACGAAGTCTGTAAGCTCCCGCTTGTCAAAAATTATGCAACAGTATCGTTTAATCAATCGACAGTAACGTCAGCGAACTTCCTGCACAACTATCAGAAACATTCCTGTATCCGGCGGCATACATAGACTATATATACTTACTGTAGAATTCTCAGCGTTTCGTTTACCTTGAGCACCTCGGCCAAAGCCAAACAACCTTTGCTGCCAATCGTATTGTCATCAAGACTGTTCATTCAAGAAACCACCATGCCAACGCATCGCACAATTTGTTAGCTACCTATCATATAACTCTCTTATATGCACGACAAGACATAACATCTAGCAAATATTGCAAAGGCCGACTATACTCACTTTACTGTACTCAGTGACTGGTTGTTCTTTAGACTATCAGCTAAAACGACGCAATCGTCAGCCCCGATATTCCTTTCAATCCTGCTCGCTCACAAGTAAAACCACATTAATTTATACCATCGTCAGTCGTCATTCTCATTTTGTTACCAAAAAACTCTTTAATGACCGGCAAAGAGACCACATATCTTGTCTTACTGCTTCAACAAACTCACTCCAAACATTTCAGCGTCTCATTCATCTTCAGAGCTTCCGCCAAAATCGCAAAAGCTTCACTCCCAAGATTGTTATCCAAAAGCCTGTGCACCCATTGATAACAAGGAGTATCATAGTAACCACCAAATAATCTCACTGTTAGCAGTTTTCAAATAATGATCCTACAAAGTCGTCCCCAATGACATGCTCGTCAAAAAAATGACAACCTGTCAGGTGGGACCTAGATGGCATTTCACCTTAACTTAGCTGAACTCACCCCAAACGCTTCAAAGCTCGATTCTTCTGGAGAACACCATCCAAGCCCTTGATCATTTCAGTCGTGAATGGGACGTTACACAAGCTGCTTGTTTGCCACCATCAAAGAATGGTATTGTGTGCCTCGACGGGTAATCATTCATGTTAGTGTATATGTAATTAAACATGAAATGGTGTGATCAGATCCATTGCCTCAACACACGAGATGTAAATTCTCACTTACATGAGCCCAGACAATACTGTAGTCTCCTTCAGTGCGTTTGCGAGAGCAACCCAATGATCATTGCTAATATTAATGTTTATTGCAGAGTAGCCTGTGCTGTGAAGCGTGGAGAGGTAGTCTGACAAGGATGACAAACTCAGGAGAAAGAGAAAGAGGATGATATATGAGTTATCGGAGTTTCAGGTCTGCTTACAGGCAGGTTAATGCGTGGACAGGAGAGCGTGGTTAGGTTAGGTTAGGTTAGGTTAGACAGTGGCTGTATATTACTTCAATAATGTTCTTGAGTCTATTCATCGAGAATTTCCTCCGAAACACCGAGAAAGAACAGCTTCCGTCAGTCATTAATTTAATGATCGTCTACAATGCCGCGCGAATACGGAATCTTTAACGAAAACTCACTTCAAGGTTGACTCCACACGATTTTCCTTCACTGCCTCAGTCAAGGCTTGCCAACCTTCGTTGCTAATTTGAACTCGTGCCCAATGGTACCCACTTAGTCTATTATATTAAAAAAAGAGATTTTGCATCATCAACAAGTTCAAAGTCAGCAACCCTTTCAAATCTGTATCCAGCACATGAATAAAGCACGCACGGCTGATCAACACGCAAATCGGGGAAGTCAAATTTTTACTAACTGGCTAGATATTCTTGGTCTGGTGTTTCTGTGTCCTAAGCTCTTCTCTTACTTTTACACTTACTCTTTATTTTTGGTAACCGAACCTTCACGAAGCTTTCGAAGCGTTCGCTTGTTCATTTCGCCAAAGAAGTCACAAGAGTGATCTGAAATCATGTTTTCTCTAATCATTTTCGTCCCTCGTTCGTGCCTGGCGACAGTACTTTCAACAGTTGACTCCAAGAAGAACCTAAGAAAACTCCACTTAGTCTCCCGCCACCCGTTTCTACGCTACACGATCAGCGTGTAGTAGAAGCTCCCTGTGTATACTGCACTTCAAGAGCGCCCTCCCTCGCCGATCGTTCGTTCGAGCTTTGTCTCTTGTCAATCCTTGCTAAGCCAACGCTCGCGAAGAAAAGGGTTGCCGACTAGCAATCGTGTTGCTCGTCGCTGCTGATGTTGCATATGCTCCCTGCTCTCTGCTGTGCCACACCTGCTGTTCTGTCGTAAATAGTGATTTGATCAATCTCTGCAGCGACACTTGGGTTCTGCATGCGCTGGTCTTCTTTTTCTGCACTTGAGTTCTTTCTAACAAAATCTACTAGGCCTATCTTTACCAAACTAGATAATAACTTCTACTCAAATATCTTTTGCAGTGATGTTTGCTCCAGACCATAGAAGTAAATAACAACCATTTTTAAACTGAGTATAAATAGAGTATGAACCGATCTTAGAGTACATTCGATCATACCACGCGGGTAACACCTCATCTCATTCGCACTGAGAAGTAAAGTCGCGTAGGGCCGGGTCAGTAGTATGATAGGGGACTGCATGCGAAGCCCCGGTGTTGAATGTTTTTTTCTCCTTTTATTTTTTTCCTTAGCACTAAAAGAAAGCAACTCCACGGTTGATATCACAATATAATACACATCAAAGATTAATTTTATGAAATAAAACCTGCCCGAAGAGGATTAAAAGCAATGCAAGAAAGGCAATCAGGCATCTACTCTCGGTCAAAGATTCTCCTCTTTTTGAAACTGTCCTTTCCTTCTTTCTGGCACACCTTTGGTCGCAGCCGCCAGTAGCTCTGATCGTTGAAAGCAACTCTCTGCTTTTTTCACATTGAAGCCGTGAAGCAAATATCCAACAACTCGACACATCTTTGAAATCCAAAAATTGTCGACTTGTTTTCCATTCTCTCCCAAGCTTTAGCTATATCAAGATTATTTTCTTTTACGCTCCTCAATGACACAGTTGCGAGCTTGTGTCGCTCCAAGACTTCATCAAAGGCAACAAAAGGTTTTAATAAGCTCCCACCTCTTATCTCAAATAGACCTCAATACAAGGATCTTTTCTTGCCTGCTATTCATTACACAATACGCCATGGCAATCAAAATTCAACATCCTTCTTTTGCTTTACACACCAACTTAATTTCTTATATTTATTTAATTTAAAAAAAAAAGAAAAAAGCTTGAAGAGTAGTTCTATGCGTTAACTCTCTTCATCTGCACGACCATAAAGGGATGGAGTCCTTCCTCGTGTCGCCTCCTGCCTTGTTTTTGACCTAGACGAAGCACGAGGCCTCCTCATCTTTCTTCAAGACTAGACTCCTCTTTTGCGCTCCCAGGATAAATTAGAAACGAAGTGAAAGCACCTTAAACAAAAGGGCAAAGGACCTTAACACAGGAAAGGAATAAAAGGGAATACCCTGCCATCGCCAAAGCCGCAAAGCCGCAACACGAGCACGATATCCACGCACCCGCGACCTCTCGCGTGCCACACCCCTCCACGCGTCCGCTGTTCGTGGGCGAGGCTTGGTCTACTGAGGCACTTGCGAGGCATCGCGAGGAGTCCACCCGATCCTCCTTCCTTGCAGCTCAGAAGAAGGAGAAGGAGAAGAAGAAGAAGAGAGAGTAGAAGTCTCCGTTCCTGATCAGCAGCGCGAGCGAAGACTCAAACGACTCTCTCTCTCTCTATCTTACGAGTGCCAAAGCAAAGCGAAGACAAAGAAAAGCAAAGACAATCAACGCGATTGATCAATCCATCCATCAAAGGTGATACTCACTGCTGCAATACGATGACCAAAGCAGAGAGAATTGAGGACATCACAGAAGATACGACGGAGATTTGGTAGGTGCACGATGCAGAAGGGAGGAGACAGAAGAAGGAGGCATCGCGTCGTCGATGTGTTGTAGTAGTCAGCTTTGTAGAAGAAGAATAGCTTTGTATTAGTAGTGGCACCAATGAAGAAGTTAGAAATGGCATATACTTACTCTCACTTGTTCACCAACAAACAAACAAACAAACACAGTCTTGGTGAGAAAAGAATTGGTCATGAGGGCGCAAAGGCCGTCGCAAAGGCACTCGAGGGATGCAAGAACCTTCAACGAGTAGTGTACGTTTGTGGAATCATCCACGAGGGAAAGCTATCGTAATAGTCAGGACCAAGCTTTTTCTTTCTTTCTTTTTAGTGCTTGGTGTTTGTAGTACTGCTGGTACACTACCTAAGTAGTTTACGTAGTTGGGTACGCAAAGAAAGGCAAAGAAGTCTTTTCTTTTTTACAAAGAGAAGAGGAAATCTATATAATTTGATAGGCAGGAGCAGCAGCAGCAGAAGAAGAAGAAATAGAGCTGATTGCTTTTTATTGTGAGGAAAAACAAAACAAAACAGGATCAACTGACTGGGACCTGTCTTTCCTGACAACGAATGAACAAAACAAACTTATTCATTTATACTCACAGTCTTTACAACAACAAGATTAGCGATGAGGGCGCAAAGGCCGTCGCAAAGGCACTCGAGGGATGCAAGAACCTGACTTATCTGAAGTACGTTTGTGGAATCATCCACGAGGGAAAGCTATCGTAATAGTCAGGACCAAGCTTTTTCTTTCTTTCTTTTTAGTGCTTGGTGTTTGTAGTACTGCTGGTACACTACCTAAGTAGTTTACGTAGTTGGGTACGCAAAGAAAGGCAAAGAAGTCTTTTCTTTTTTACAAAGAGAAGAAGGAAATCTATATAATTTGATACGCAGCAGCAGCAGCAGCAGAAGAAGAAGAGCTGATTGCTTTTTATTGTGAGGAAAAACAAAACAAAACAGGATCAACTGACTGGGACCTGTCTTTCCTGACAACGAATGAACAAAACAAACTTATTCATTTATACTCACAGTCTTAATAAGAACAACATTGGCTCGGAGGGCGCAAAGGCCGTCGCAAAGGCACTCGAGGGATGCAAGAACCTGACTCAACTTGGGTACGTTTGTGGAATCATCCACGAGGGAAAGCTATCGTAATAGTCAGGACCAAGCTTTTTCTTTCTTTCTTTTTAGTGCTTGGTGTTTGTAGTACTGCTGGTGTAGTTGGGTACGCAAAGAAAGGCAAAGAAGTCTTTTCTTTTTTACAAAGAGAAGAAGGAAATCTATATAATTTGATACGCAGCAGCAGCAGAAGAAGAAGAGGTGATTGCTTTTTATTGCGAGGAAAAACAAAACAAAACAGGATCAACTGACTGGACCTGTCTTTCTTGACAACGAATGAACAAAACAAACTTATTCATTTATACTCACAGTCTTTCTGAGAATAACATTGGCTCGGAGGGCGCAAAGGCCGTCGCAAAGGCACTCGAGGGATGCAAGAACCTTCAAACTTTAGTGTACGTTTGTGGAATCATCCACGAGGGAAAGCTATCGTAATAGTCAGGACCAAGCTTTTTCTTTCTTTCTTTTTAGTGCTTGGTGTTTGTAGTACTGCTGGTGTAGTTGGGTACGCAAAGAAAGGCAAAGAAGTCTTTTCTTTTTTACAAAGAGAAGAAGGAAATCTATATAATTTGATACGCAGCAGCAGCAGCAGCAGAAGAAGAAGAGCTGATTGCTTTTTATTGTGAGGAAAAACAAAACAAAACAGGATCAACTGACTGGGACCTGTCTTTCCTGACAACGAATGAACAAAACAAACTTATTCATTTATACTCACAGTCTTAATAAGAACAACATTGGCTCGGAGGGCGCAAAGGCCGTCGCAAAGGCACTCGAGGGATGCAAGAACCTGACTCAACTTGGGTACGTTTGTGGAATCATCCACGAGGGAAAGCTATCGTAATAGTCAGGACCAAGCTTTTTCTTTCTTTCTTTTTAGTGCTTGGTGTTTGTAGTACTGCTGGTGTAGTTGGGTACGCAAAGAAAGGCAAAGAAGTCTTTTCTTTTTTACAAAGAGAAGAAGGAAATCTATATAATTTGATACGCAGCAGCAGCAGAAGAAGAAGAGGTGATTGCTTTTTATTGCGAGGAAAAACAAAACAAAACAGGATCAACTGACTGGACCTGTCTTTCTTGACAACGAATGAACAAAACAAACTTATTCATTTATACTCACAGTCTTTCTGAGAATAACATTGGCTCGGAGGGCGCAAAGGCCGTCGCAAAGGCACTCGAGGGATGCAAGAACCTTCAAACTTTAGTGTACGTTTGTGGAATCATCCACGAGGGAAAGCTATCGTAATAGTCAGGACCAAGCTTTTTCTTTCTTTCTTTTTAGTGCTTGGTGTTTGTAGTACTGCTGGTGTAGTTGGGTACGCAAAGAAAGGCAAAGAAGTCTTTTCTTTTTTACAAAGAGAAGAAGGAAGGGCAAAAGGAAATCTATATAATTTGATAGGCAGCAACAGCAGCAGCAGAAGAAGAGGTGATTGCTTTTTATTGTGAGGAAAAACAATACAAAACAGGATCAACTGACTGGACCTGTCTTTCTTGACAACGAATCAACAAAACAAACTTATTCATTTATACTCACAGTCTTTCTGGCAACAAGATTAGCGATGAGGGCGCAAAGGCCGTCGCAAAGGCACTCGAGGGATGCAAGAACCTGACTCAACTTGGGTACGTTTGTGGAATCATCCACGAGGGAAAGCTATCGTAATAGTCAGGACCAAGCTTTTTCTTTCTTTCTTTTTAGTGCTTGGTGTTTATAGTACTGCTGGTACACTATCTACGAAGTTTACGTAGTTGGGTAGGCAAAGAAAGGCAAAGAAGTCTTTTCTTTTTTACAAAGAGAAGAAGGAAATCTATATAATTTGATAGGCAGCAGCAGCAGCAGAAGAAGAAGAAGAGCTGATTGCTTTTTATTGTGAGGAAAAACAAAACAAAACAGGATCAACTGACTGGGACCTGTCTTTCCTGACAACGAATGAACAAAACAAACTTATTCATTTATACTCACAGTCTTTACAACAACAAGATTAGCGATGAGGGCGCAAAGGCCGTCGCAAAGGCACTCGAGGGATGCAAGAACCTGACTCAACTTGGGTACGTTTGTGGAATCATCCACGAGGGAAAGCTATCGTAATAGTCAGGACCAAGCTTTTTCTTTCTTTCTTTTTAGTGCTTGGTGTTTGTAGTACTGCTGGTGTAGTTGGGTACGCAAAGAAAGGCAAAGAAGTCTTTTCTTTTTTACAAAGAGAAGAAGGAAATCTATATAATTTGATACGCAGCAGCAGCAGAAGAAGAAGAGGTGATTGCTTTTTATTGCGAGGAAAAACAAAACAAAACAGGATCAACTGACTGGACCTGTCTTTCTTGACAACGAATGAACAAAACAAACTTATTCATTTATACTCACAGTCTTTCTGAGAATAACATTGGCTCGGAGGGCGCAAAGGCCGTCGCAAAGGCACTCGAGGGATGCAAGAACCTTCAACAATTGTAGTACGTTTGTGGAATCATCCACGAGGGAAAGCTATCGTAATAGTCAGGACCAAGCTTTTTCTTTCTTTCTTTTTAGTGCTTGGTGTTTGTAGTACTGCTGGTGTAGTTGGGTACGCAAAGAAAGGCAAAGAAGTCTTTTCTTTTTTACAAAGAGAAGAAGGAAGGGCAAAAGGAAATCTATATAATTTGATAGGCAGCAGCAGCAGCAGCAGAAGAAGAGGTGATTGCTTTTTATTGTGAGGAAAAACAAAACAAAACAGGATCAACTGACTGGACCTGTCTTTCCTGACAACGAATCAACAAAACAAACTTATTCATTTATACTCACAGTCTTTCTGAGAATAACATTGGCTCGGAGGGCGCAAAGGCCGTCGCAAAGGCACTCGAGGGATGCAAGAACCTTCAACAATTGTAGTACGTTTGTGGAATCATCCACGAGGGAAAGCTATCGTAATAGTCAGGACCAAGCTTTTTCTTTCTTTCTTTTTAGTGCTTGGTGTTTATAGTACTGCTGGTACACTATCTACGTAGTTTACGTAGTTGGGTAGGCAAAGAAAGGCAAAGAAGTCTTTTCTTTTTTACAAAGAGAAGAAGGAAATCTATATAATTTGATACGCAGCAGCAGCAGCAGCAGCAGAAGAAGAAGAGGTGATTGCTTTTTATTGTGATGAAAACAAAACAAAACAGGATCAACTGACTGGGACCTGTCTTTCCTGACAACGAATGAACAAAACAAACTTATTCATTTATACTCACAGTCTTAATAAGAACAACATTGGCTCGGAGGGCGCAAAGGCCGTCGCAAAGGCACTCGAGGGATGCAAGAACCTGACTCAACTTGGGTACGTTTGTGGAATCATCCACGAGGGAAAGCTATCGTAATAGTCAGGACCAAGCTTTTTCTTTCTTTCTTTTTAGTGCTTGGTGTTTATAGTACTGCTGGTACACTATCTACGTAGTTTACGTAGTTGGGTAGGCAAAGAAAGGCAAAGAAGTCTTTTCTTTTTTACAAAGAGAAGAAGGAAATCTATATAATTTGATAGGCAGCAGCAGCAGCAGAAGAAGAAGAAGAGCTGATTGCTTTTTATTGTGAGGAAAAACAAAACAAAACAGGATCAACTGACTGGGACCTGTCTTTCCTGACAACGAATGAACAAAACAAACTTATTCATTTATACTCACAGTCTTTACAACAACAAGATTAGCGATGAGGGCGCAAAGGCCGTCGCAAAGGCACTCGAGGGATGCAAGAACCTTCAAACTTTAGTGTACGTTTGTGGAATCATCCACGAGGGAAAGCTATCGTAATAGTCAGGACCAAGCTTTTTCTTTCTTTCTTTTTAGTGCTTGGTGTTTGTAGTACTGCTGGTGTAGTTGGGTACACAAAGAAAGACAAAGAAGTCTTTTCTTTTTTACAAAAAGAAGAAGGAAGGGCAAAAGGAAATCTATATAATTTGATAGGCAGCAGCAGCAGCAGAAGAAGAAGAGCTGATTGCTTTTTATTGTGAGGAAAAACAAAACAAAACAGGATCAACTGACTGGACCTGTCTTTCCTGACAACGAATGAACAAAACAAACTTATTCATTTATACTCACAGTCTTAACAACAACAACATTGGCTCGGAGGGCGCAAAGGCCGTCGCAAAGGCACTCGAGGGATGCAAGAACCTGACTTATCTGAAGTACGTTTGTGGAATCATCCACGAGGGAAAGCTATCGTAATAGTCAGGACCAAGCTTTTTCTTTCTTTCTTTTTAGTGCTTGGTGTTTGTAGTACTGCTGGTACACTACCTAAGTAGTTTACGTAGTTGGGTACGCAAAGAAAGGCAAAGAAGTCTTTTCTTTTTTACAAAGAGAAGAAGGAAATCTATATAATTTGATAGGCAACAGCAACAGCAGAACAAAAGCTGATTGCTTTTTATTGTGATGAAAAACAAAACAAAACAGGATCAACTGACTGGACCTGTCTTTCCTGACAACGAATGAACAAAACAAACTTATTCATTTATACTCACAGTCTTCGTAGCAACAACATTGGCTCGGAGGGCGCAAAGGCCGTCGCAAAGGCACTCGAGGGATGCAAGAACCTTCAACAATTGTAGTACGTTTGTGGAATCATCCACGAGGGAAAGCTATCGTAATAGTCAGGACCAAGCTTTTTCTTTCTTTCTTTTTAGTGCTTGGTGTTTATAGTACTGCTGGTACACTATCTACGTAGTTTACGTAGTTGGGTAGGCAAAGAAAGGCAAAGAAGTCTTTTCTTTTTTACAAAGAGAAGAAGGAAATCTATATAATTTGATACGCAGCAGCAGCAGCAGCAGCAGAAGAAGAAGAGGTGATTGCTTTTTATTGTGATGAAAACAAAACAAAACAGGATCAACTGACTGGGACCTGTCTTTCCTGACAACGAATGAACAAAACAAACTTATTCATTTATACTCACAGTCTTAATAAGAACAACATTGGCTCGGAGGGCGCAAAGGCCGTCGCAAAGGCACTCGAGGGATGCAAGAACCTGACTCAACTTGGGTACGTTTGTGGAATCATCCACGAGGGAAAGCTATCGTAATAGTCAGGACCAAGCTTTTTCTTTCTTTCTTTTTAGTGCTTGGTGTTTATAGTACTGCTGGTACACTATCTACGTAGTTTACGTAGTTGGGTAGGCAAAGAAAGGCAAAGAAGTCTTTTCTTTTTTACAAAGAGAAGAAGGAAATCTATATAATTTGATAGGCAGCAGCAGCAGCAGAAGAAGAAGAAGAGCTGATTGCTTTTTATTGTGAGGAAAAACAAAACAAAACAGGATCAACTGACTGGGACCTGTCTTTCCTGACAACGAATGAACAAAACAAACTTATTCATTTATACTCACAGTCTTTACAACAACAAGATTAGCGATGAGGGCGCAAAGGCCGTCGCAAAGGCACTCGAGGGATGCAAGAACCTTCAAACTTTAGTGTACGTTTGTGGAATCATCCACGAGGGAAAGCTATCGTAATAGTCAGGACCAAGCTTTTTCTTTCTTTCTTTTTAGTGCTTGGTGTTTGTAGTACTGCTGGTGTAGTTGGGTACACAAAGAAAGACAAAGAAGTCTTTTCTTTTTTACAAAAAGAAGAAGGAAGGGCAAAAGGAAATCTATATAATTTGATAGGCAGCAGCAGCAGCAGCAGAAGAAGAGCTGATTGCTTTTTATTGTGAGGAAAAACAAAACAAAACAGGATCAACTGACTGGACCTGTCTTTCCTGACAACGAATGAACAAAACAAACTTATTCATTTATACTCACAGTCTTAACAACAACAACATTGGCTCGGAGGGCGCAAAGGCCGTCGCAAAGGCACTCGAGGGATGCAAGAACCTGACTCAACTTGGGTACGTTTGTGGAATCATCCACGAGGGAAAGCTATCGTAATAGTCAGGACCAAGCTTTTTCTTTCTTTCTTTTTAGTGCTTGGTGTTTGTAGTACTGCTGGTACACTACCTAAGTAGTTTACGTAGTTGGGTACGCAAAGAAAGGCAAAGAAGTCTTTTCTTTTTTACAAAGAGAAGAAGGAAATCTATATAATTTGATAGGCAACAGCAACAGCAGAACAAAAGCTGATTGCTTTTTATTGTGAGGAAAAACAAAACAAAACAAAACAGGATCAACTGACTGGACCTGTCTTTCTTGACAACGAATGAACAAAACAAACTTATTCATTTATACTCACAGTCTTTCTGGCAACAACATTGGCGATGAGGGCGCAAAGGCCGTCGCAAAGGCACTCGAGGGATGCAAGAACCTTCAAACTTTAGAGTACGTTTGTGGAATCATCCACGAGGGAAAGCTATCGTAATAGTCAGGACCAAGCTTTTTCTTTCTTTCTTTTTAGTGCTTGGTGTTTGTAGTACTGCTGGTACACTACCTAAGTAGTTTACGTAGTTGGGTACGCAAAGAAAGGCAAAGAAGTCTTTTCTTTTTTACAAAGAGAAGAAGGAAATCTATATAATTTGATAGGCAACAGCAACAGCAGAACAAAAGCTGATTGCTTTTTATTGTGATGAAAAACAAAACAAAACAGGATCAACTGACTGGACCTGTCTTTCCTGACAACGAATGAACAAAACAAACTTATTCATTTATACTCACAGTCTTTCTGGCAACAACATTGGCTCGGAGGGCGCAAAGGCCGTCGCAAAGGCACTCGAGGGATGCAAGAACCTTCAAACTTTAGTGTACGTTTGTGGAATCATCCACGAGGGAAAGCTATCGTAATAGTCAGGACCAAGCTTTTTCTTTCTTTCTTTTGAGTGCTTAGTGTTTGTAGTACTGCTGGTACACTACCTAAGTAGTTTACGTAGTTGGGTACGCAAAGAAAGGCAAAGAAGTCTTTTCTTTTTTACAAAGACAAGAAGGAAATCTATATAATTTGATAGGCAGCAGCAGCAGAAGAAGAAGAGGTGATTGCTTTTTATTGTGATGAAAAACAAAACAAAACAGGATCAACTGACTGGACCTGTCTTTCCTGACAACGAATGAACAAAACAAACTTATTCATTTATACTCACAGTCTTCGTAGCAACAACATTGGCTCGGAGGGCGCAAAGGCCGTCGCAAAGGCACTCGAGGGATGCAAGAACCTTCAAACTTTAGAGTACGTTTGTGGAATCATCCACGAGGGAAAGCTATCGTAATAGTCAGGACCAAGCTTTTTCTTTCTTTCTTTTTAGTGCTTGGTGTTTGTAGTACTGCTGGTACACTACCTAAGTAGTTTACGTAGTTGGGTACGCAAAGAAAGGCAAAGAAGTCTTTTCTTTTTTACAAAGAGAAGAAGGAAATCTATATAATTTGATAGGCAACAGCAACAGCAGAACAAAAGCTGATTGCTTTTTATTGTGATGAAAAACAAAACAAAACAGGATCAACTGACTGGACCTGTCTTTCCTGACAACGAATGAACAAAACAAACTTATTCATTTATACTCACAGTCTTTCTGGCAACAACATTGGCTCGGAGGGCGCAAAGGCCGTCGCAAAGGCACTCGAGGGATGCAAGAACCTTCAAACTTTAGTGTACGTTTGTGGAATCATCCACGAGGGAAAGCTATCGTAATAGTCAGGACCAAGCTTTTTCTTTCTTTCTTTTTAGTGCTTGGTGTTTGTAGTACTGCTGGTACACTACCTAAGTAGTTTACGTAGTTGGGTACGCAAAGAAAGGCAAAGAAGTCTTTTCTTTTTTACAAAGAGAAGAAGGAAGGGCAAAAGGAAATCTATATAATTTGATAGGCAGCAGCAGCAGAAGAAGAAGAGCTGATTGCTTTTTATTGTGAGGAAAAACAAAACAAAACAAAACAGGATCAACTGACTGGACCTGTCTTTCCTGACAACGAATGAACAAAACAAACTTATTCATTTATACTCACAGTCTTGACAACAACAACATTGGCTCGGAGGGCGCAAAGGCCGTCGCAAAGGCACTCGAGGGATGCAAGAACCTTCAAACTTTAGTGTACGTTTGTGGAATCATCCACGAGGGAAAGCTATCGTAATAGTCAGGACCAAGCTTTTTCTTTCTTTCTTTTGAGTGCTTAGTGTTTGTAGTACTGCTGGTACACTACCTAAGTAGTTTACGTAGTTGGGTACGCAAAGAAAGGCAAAGAAGTCTTTTCTTTTTTACAAAGAGAAGAAGGAAATCTATATAATTTGATAGGCAGCAGCAGCAGCAGCAGAAGAAGAGCTGATTGCTTTTTATTGTGAGGAAAAACAAAACAAAACAAAACAGGATCAACTGACTGGACCTGTCTTTCCTGACAACGAATGAACAAAACAAACTTATTTATTTCTACTCACAGTCTTTCTGAGAACGACATTGGCTCGGAGGGCGCAAAGGCCGTCGCAAAGTCTCTGCACAAAGCATGTCCTTCTGTTAAAATCTAGTAAGTTCCGTTCCCTCTGCTGCTATTCCCAGCTTGCGCAGAGCCTTGCCTTCGCTGGTTCTCTCCATGTCTTAACATGGACTTTCGAGGCTGTCTTTAGATGCGTTCATCGTTTTTCTAACCAGCACTTATATTCTCTTTCTTTCGTTCATTCGTTTGCAAAACGCCACAGTTTCTATAATCGGAATTTGCCTTTGACCCCAAAACAATTGTTCGAAATGTGTTCTCCTGGAGAGGACATTGCAGATTTCTCGTCAGAGCTCGATTCCTATGCTTCCATAGAGTCGGCAGAAAGCGAGCCTTCTGCAGAGCCCAAGAACGAGCAAGACGGCATTGATGGCACCGGGCTTGCTACTTTGGATGGATGTGGGTAAGTTCATTCGGTTAATCTTTGTTTGGGATCGTGTAATTAGTCATTCCACGAATTGAGTTATTGAGATAGAGGGTATCCTAACTTTTGCTTCTGCTTTTGTTGCTGCTTCAACATCATTTTGCTCGTTTGCTTACGTCTTCTTGTTCGTCTCAGAGAACGGGCGGATGGAGCGAGCGTGAGTTTCGCTGATGTGGTGCAGCTTGCCAAGAAAGTCTCGGACTTGCGCGTTGACCGAGGTGGGGTCAGAGGAAACTCCCTGCAAACTGGGATTGCCTTGCTTGAGGAGTTCGTAGGATCGGCGATCCAGGGCTACTTTGGCCAAGTGAAGTTGCGACAGGTTTTCGCTGACATCAAGAACTCCAAAGAGAGTCTTGACGTGCTACAAGGCCAGATTCGTGCAAGCTCTGCTGATGGCTTGCCCAGCCTCATCGAAAAGCGGAACACCGAACGGAGGTACCTGTATTCACTTTTGCAGGTTGTGTACCCATGGGTTCGCGCCAACCTTTGTGAAAGTGATGAGAGTGCAGTGCGAGAATTCAAAGTGAGAGTTGAAAGTTTGGTAAGCGATCTAAAGATCAACCTTGCTCCAGTCGATGAAGAGACCATCACAGATGACTTCAAACACTGCCAAGAACTCGTTATTCAGGCTGTCCAATGCGTGGAAGGGTACAAGAGGAGTGGAGAAGGCCAACACAACAACATTGGTGAACGAAGCCAACAAGCTGTAAAGCGCGTTACCTCTCGATTGTCTGAGCTAGAACTTGGTGATGGATTATCGGTTGCCCTGAGGACACCTGAGCAGGCCATGGAGCTAGAACCAGAGTTGTCTGAACTTGAGAGTGCTCTCAAGCAAGAGATCGAAGTTCTACAAGGAGATACACTTCGTACCCAATTGTGGGAAATACTTTGCGCGATAAGTTCAACATTCGCTCGATTTGAAGGATACACTGAATGTGCTGCATTGAATGACACGAGCAAGTGCACACCAGAAAAGCTCTCTGAGCTGTATGACTATGCAGCACTGGGTTTGAAAGAACCTTCTGTCTCAGATGTTGAAGCATTATTCCAGAAACTTGACAAGTCGAGGAAAGCCACAGAAATTTTGAAGAGAGCCAAAGAAGAACTTGAAATAGAGGACTTGGATGAGGAAGAGCGAGCATATTTTAGAAATCGTATCAAGAAACAAGAGCTCATTCTCTCTCAAGGCAACCCTATCGACCTTAGCAAAGCTTTTCGTCATAAGCTTGCTGAGACTCTGCAACACGCGCAGGAACATTATCCAGAGTTGCTGCAAGATAGAGCCTGGCTAGAAAGGCTTCACGTAAGTGCAGAGGGTGTTTTTGAAGTAGCATGTTCTGACCTTTGGTTAACGAATGTCACAGTTACGGACTTCAAACCTGTCGGCGAGCCCCTTGCTTCCAGAGGTGGCAAGAGAGTCCAGAAAGTATTTGATGGAGATGATAAACTTATGGTTCTCAAAGAGTTTCAGCTTGGACATCTAAGTCAATCTAAAACCTTCTACAGACAAGTTGCCAATCTGGGCAAAGTGGTGTCTCAGCACGTGATCCGTATCACTGGTGCTTTTGTGGACATGGCACATGGAGTACCGCGTGGTTGTATTATTATGCCTTTCTACGAGCAAGGTGACCTTGCCAAGTGGATTGAGAGTCATCCTAACGAAGGCAAAGCAGCGCGCGACCGACTTGCTATGGGCCTGCTTATCGGTGTGGCGGATTTACATACCCACGGCATTGTGCATTGTGACATCAAACCAGAAAACATTTTCCTCACAAGCAACGGGACACCATTGATCGGCGACTTTGACGGCATCAAGGTTGCGGACTACATCGCAACTTACACATCACTCCAGGCCACGCCACGGTACATTTGCCCCGAGTTGCAGAATGGGCCTGTAGATAGGTTTGAAACAGCGATGGACATGTACTCTGTGGGCATAAGCTTAAAGGAGCTGTATCCTACTGAGCGAACCGCTGCAATGCAGAAACTTATCGATGCTCTTACAGCAACAGACCCTGGCCAGCGTCCAACCGCTCGCCAAGCACTCCAACATGAAGCTTTTGGAGCTCCTAAGATCCCTGTCAAGATATGTCTAGTATGCATGGAGGAGCATCTGCTTTCCGAGGGCACGAGCTGCGAGGAGGGAGACTTCCTTTGCAGAGACTGTATCGAATCTTCAGTAGAAGCGGCGGCACGGCCACTTGCTAACGTAAGAGTGGATGCTGATGGAACGATGGCATGCATGAAACCTGAATGTAGTGGAAGGATATCAGGTCAAGAAATCACCCGTCTTGCACCAAGCGCTTTGAATCATCTTTTGTTGATTGCGAAGATGAAGGCAGAAAATGAAGCAGCAGTTTGGGCGGAGAAGGAGATCCAAAGGCGCATAGCACAAGTTTTACGTGCTGATGAACAGAATCGCGACGCACGGCTTCATTTACTTCATATTCAAGAGAAGATCTTGAGCACATGTTGTCCGAACTGTAAGGCATATGTACACGATTTTGCCGGTTGCTGTGCTGTAGAGTGCGGTAATGAGACTTGTGGTCATCACTTCTGCGCTTGGTGTCTTGGCTACAGTTCTCAGGATGAAGATGCATGTCATGATCATGTGAGAACCTGTTCAAGAAGACTTGGGCAAGATCCATTTTTTGCTGATTCATTTGAGCAGGTTCGTGAGGCGTGGCAGTTGCTGCGCGCTGAACGTCTGCGTGAGTACTGGAATGCAAAAATTCAGGATAGAAATCTTCGACTCGTTTTGAAAGAGTTATTGTCGCCTTTGCTAACACCAGATATTGTTGGCGCAAACTTCAGATTGGAATAAATTAATCGAATTTTTAATGATTATCTTTTTCGTAAGCGCTGTTGACTAGAAGGCGAGAAAGTAATTGCTCTCCTCCAGACAGTACCGACGTCTACCAACAGGATCAAAATTTATAATGTTTTTTTTTTGGCAAGGTTCTTGGTGAGGGGACGTACTAAAACTTAACATAAATTAAACATAATTTTGAACAGTGTAATGATTCGTTAACATTTCACTGATGATATATATGCTTTCTGAACTTTATTTTTCCAGTTTGAGGAGAGCATATTTACTTTATTATTAGATACAAATCCTTTCTTTGTTTTACTCTCTCCGTTCCTCCGATAATTTTATTCAGCAACACCACAAGGTATCAGAAACTCTATGTTTAAGCCAAATCGTCGCAAAATAAACTCAAAAATACTTTTTTCATTCAACTCTCTTTGGTAGTTCTTAATAGTTCTCATTTCGGAAAGCAACTTTTTATTTATTTTTTCATCAAAGCCAAAATGCAGTTCTTCTAACGACACTGAAACCCTTAATGTGACTGCTGAGATCTCCAATCGAAGGAACTAGTGGACAAGACATTGCTAGAGTTCTTGGTGTCCCTTTGTAAAACCCAATAGAGATCAGGTTTGCATTAGAACAAGAATAGGCAGCCAGACTCATGAGGATGCTGAAGCCAAGAACTAGAAGTGTGAATGCACATCACGGACACCCAAGCTTGGTTTAGCTTGGATCAATGGTTGGAGAAGGTTGGATAACCTAACCCCATCGATTATATCTAACCACATTCAAGAATGTCTTAATCTCCCTAGTTACTACATGACTCCATCTGTCCTGGAATTCATTCCTCAGGACAGCAGTTCGCTAACACTTAAATCAACCTTCTTATAACCTTCATCAAGCTTCTTGCCTTCATTCTTACAGTCAACCTCATGCTAATCAGTATCACCTTTCAGCAGCGACGATTTCCTCTCGGTTGCGAGGTGCTGGGCGTTTACAATTTGCATAAGAACTCCATCAAAGGCAAGAGCAAAAGTAGTATTATAGACACAACCCTTTCTCCGAACCTATGACGACCTGAGTAATAGGGAGATTGGGGTTCTTTCTTGGTAACTATTTACTATTTCACAATAAGTCAATCGTAGAGATCAGACTCTGAACACAAGCCTTTGCACTCCAGACAACTTTTGAAAGCTAGATGGAAACCATTAGTTATTTAATCCTCGAAACTCTTTAATCTTGATATGTCATGTATCCAGATTTACTATTCGAAGCATGGACTCTTCTCAAGAAAACCATTAAATTTCCACATCTTAAGCCCTCAGAACAAAGTTGACTCAACGAACCTCCAAAGGCAAAACATTGCCTTCCTGATCGCCTCTTTAAGTTGTTCTTCAAAGATTTTATAGAAGAGAGCATTGCAAGAACACACAGAGTGATAAGGGAATTAGTTTACTCCATCAATCTGAGATTGCGAGACAATGACAGAATTGTGGATACCACAGAAGCTACAAAGTAAGTGCACAATCGCTATTAAAAGAGCTCTAAGCAGCCAGAGGTTACATAGGAAGATGGCGGCATCTTTTTATGCTTCGGCGTACACAGTTAGCGATTGCAAACCTTGGAGATGAACACTCAGCACCAAAACTTCAAGAGTTTTGTGCATTCAAGGATTTATTGTCCTAGTAAATGATCAGCTGCTGCTGCGTAAAGATATTGAACAGGTGGAACAGTTCATACCCTGAGTATGAGACTAAGACTGTTAAAACTCGGAGCTCAAGGGGTTAGGCTAGCTCGTTTGTTCAACACAAGTCTTTGGTTGTGTATTACACATTCACTTATAAGTTTCCTTTGTTCTCACTCCTTCGTATCTGATAGTCATATTCTTATAAGTCTTAGACTACGAGGACTTATAATAGTGTGACAATGGCTCTTCTCCACAGAACTCTTTGATTGGTAATCTCAGCTCAGATGATATAAATTTTGCTGCGCCCCATGAACTGCATATTTTAATCTGGCTACTTGACTTAATAGAATCTCGCATGATAAGCTTTAGCAGTGTTCCAAGGCATATTCTACAATGATGAATTTAAAAACACTACATTATGATTTATCTGTTGAAAGAAACTATTGACTCTACATACTTATGCCTTATCGAAGTTTTACAGTTATGTGTCGGACGGATCATCTCAATGTGCCGAAGACAAGACCAAAGCCTATAGACTTTGACAATAGGCCTTGTCAGCAGTTCCTGAATATTAATTCTTACTTTTCTTTTCCTTCATTTCTTTTCCTTCATTTCTCTCTTGGTGATCGCCTCACGCTAACTTGCAATATGCCTCCAAGAGGGGAGCACGCATATTTAATCAACATGTGCCGAGAGTGTCAACGAAAGTGTTAAGTGGGTAGCATCTCCCACGAGATGTCTGTGATGGTGTAGTGTTGTGCTCCCACTGAAGATTGTGTTGTTCTTCAAACATACATCAAGGTTGCTGTTCGAGTCAGTTTCAAAGCAGTTGAGACACATGTGAGTACACAGCCAAACAGAATGCGCACAACCGTGCTTGGCTAGTTCCTTCATTTGCTTTTATACGCACTTCTCGTTATAGTCAACTTTGTAACACTAGATATTCTATCTAGGTGGTTAACTCAATAGGAATAGTAGTACCCAGTAACTTTCTTTCTTGTCTCAAGCTTGGGGAATTAGCTCGTTGTTGTTTCTCAGGAAATACACAGCTGCTTCAATGAATCATGAACGTAGAACATCTTGCATCTGTGAAAGGAAGAATCTTCTGAAGGAGAGAGCCAAACTATATCGGTGAGAATTGGACATGCAAAGGAACATCTTGAAGTGAACAAGTGTGACTTTTTCTTCTAGCACAGAACTGTAAGCTGTACAATAAACAACAGGTACACCAGTTCCGATTTATGATGTTCTTTTCTGACCTGCATATCTCAACAATAAGGAACACCACAACTAAAAAACAGTGTAAAATTTCATTTTTTTTCTTAATGTGATTATTTTAAACTATGCAAACTAGATTAAAGCAAATACTTATAAACATTAACCTATGTAAGACAGGTCTGGAATTTCTCAATCATGTCGGATACTTTCGTGCTTGGGAAAGAAATATGAGGCATTTCTTTATCATGCACACAAGATTTGTAATATTCACAGAATAAATAATCGATTGCTCGAAAGGCACATGCTTCAACTCAAATAAGAGAGTAGAGGACCTATAGCTTTACTAACCTTGTCGGATTGTCTTGCAAACTCATTTCCAGGCTTGCTTCGTCCCCTTCCTTCCATGACATAGACGCATCACTATGTTGACTGACGCTTCACCATGGTCTTGTCATGGAGGTGTTCCTTTGAGCCTTGCGAAGTCATGACGTAGTACTGTGTCAGTTTTCCTTCTCAGTAGTGTCAATCTAAAACAGAAATTCATCACTTGTTGAGAAAGTTATATGTTTCTGTTTTGTCGAAAAAAAGAGCAGACTTGCTGTTTACTAACTTTACTGTCGCTCGGCATTAGCTTGTATCTCAAGAAAGACAGATAAAACACTTCGTAGCAGAAAGCCTGCAAGGAAGCTTTTGTCTTCATGGCAGAGGCCAGAGAGACTCGAAGGAAAGCTACTTTCTGCGTTGTTACTTTTTATATAAAAAGAATGAAATAACGGTCTGGAGTATAAATACCACAATTCGACTCACTCGATCACATTCGATCATACCACGCGGGTAACACCTCATCTCATTCGCACTGAGAAGTAAAGTCGCGTAGGGCCGGGTCAGTAGTATGATAGGGGACTGCATGCGAAGCCCCGGTGTTGAATGTTATTTTTCATTTTATTTATTTTTTTCCTAGCCACTCATTTTTGGTACCTCGATTTGAATCACAATATTTGAGCAATGACATTAATTTACCACACAAAACGGAGTTAATATCTTCGTTTTTGACGTACGTATCGTTGGCTTACTATCAACATTCCTACATTTAGAAAATGATAGGGGATCACAAAATTGATGTATCCTATTTTTTGCAATGCATTAAAAGTTAGGCACCAAAGAGATAAATAAACAAAATTACTTTGCATTAATGGATGATCTACTAGGGAAAGTCAGGGGCAGTAGTTACACTCTCTGTAAAGCACATTTGCAGAAACAAATAAAAACTACGCATTAAAATCTTATTGAATAGAAGATTCACAGAAAAAGGTCGCACTAGCTTTTAAAAGGGGCCATGCTTATCACAACTCTCAATCGCGAGATGCATTTTGTTCATTTCGAACGCCATTCGCTGGCCCGAGGATTCGTCTTTTAACTCTTTCATCTGCCCAGGTGGCGGACTTTCAAGGTAACAGCGCAAAAGTCGTATATATTAAAGATACCCTTCAGCAGCAGATTTTAGGAAATAAAATTTTCAGTAGCTTCCCTGAAGACAGCCGTGTTTAATTTACTATTTTTCGAAACAAAGTCAGGTACCAAGAATTTTGATTTCAATTCTCCAGCGACCTGAATTGATCTAGATTTTTAGAGGAGAAACTTTGGCCATCTGGTGATGTACGACGTTTTATTTTTCGTTTTTCCTAAACTAAGTTAGTATTGGTACTTCGGCAGATACCTACTACAAGGAACATATTCATTAGACCAATAAAACAAAGGCATGACTTAGCTAGCATAAAATTCAACAGAACGTTGTTATTGTCGCAACAGTATAATTCCAATGTACAGTTGACTGCTTTTCGTGCACAGTTCAGTGCGAACGACAATGCGGGAAATGGCGTCTACATATGGACCAATTAAATGCACTGCGGAGTTCATGGCCACTTTTAATATTTGCAATTGTCACCGCGGTAATTGCTTATGTGGTAGAAGGTTCTACACTGTAGAGGAACCATATTAAAAAAACCTTTTATTCAAAAAGTCTCTCATTGCTATTGTCCTGGCCAAAATGTGCAGATCACTTTGAATATTTTTGTGACCCGTGAAGTCGCTCGTGTTTATGAATAATTGTTCATTACTCTAGTCAGCGGCAAATTTTACAAAAACATACCAACGAGCAAAATAGCCGCATAGTGACAATGACCAGGCGTATGACCCAGCATTGAATCCTTTCTCCAGAGGCCATGGTTTAGGCTTGGTGGCAGACCTTCTTTCAGGTGGACAGCTGATTCTCCATAGAGGACTGCTCTAGGCGAGCAGGTAGAGCATAGTGGGTGGTTCGCTTGGCCTTAGCAATGATGCTGGGTTGACTACCTGCGCTTGTAGGTTGCTTCCGGTTCCTTCTGCTTTGCCTCCAAACGAACGAAGCTGTGAGATGAGATCACATCAACCTTGGCTCTGCGAGACTTGGACGAGGCTCGAGCTGCTGCCAGCACCGCTGCTTTGGCAAGATGGGTCTCTGTCTCCGCCATCGAGCACAGTGTTAAGTGAGAACCTTTGTTTCTCAATTATAGAAGGTGTTTATGCCTCAGAAAGATCTGTGAAACAAGTGAGGTCTTGTTGATTTGATTCAAGTTCTGATGCTTTTCCTTTTGATCTTCCCACACTTTATTATAGAAATAAAATACAGACTAGAGTTTAATCTATCTAGAACTTTATTTGAAGAATTGTCTAACTAGAACTAACAGAACCTTAGCGTATAAATTAGAACTTGCAATTCTACTGTTGAGAACAATGATTGCCCAGCAACAACTTTACCTACACTACCGTCAAAGCAAGATATTGCATGTTTTGACCGCACAGCATCTTCTACTGAACTGGAGAGAAAGTTTCTTCTTTCCTTTCGAATCTGTACGATGACTGCAAATTTTGAAGTATTTTGAAACATATCAATTGCGACGAATAAATGAGTGCCTGCGATTCCTTCACTGGGCCTTTGCACACAGCTTTTTCCCCAACACATCACTGTCAAAGATTAAGTTGCAAATCGTTCGAAAGCTGCTTCTTTATATTTTAGGGGGTGCTCTCGCGAAATGCGTTTTTGAAATAAGAAATCCTTTATGAGTTCCTCTTTGCGGCATCTCCAAATTAACAAATGACCTTTCTTAACCATGAAAGGGACTAGTCACAAAATAAGTGGTAGTTCTCAATTTGTGATTCTTTGTGCAATTCCTTATTGCACTGTTTTCCCTTCAAATCAGGTTTTCTATGTTGATGCTATCGAAGTAATTTGATGTGCAGGCACAAAGCGTACTTACCACACATTTGACTTGTATTTCCGGTTCCCAAAGGACTTGCTTCGAAAAAGCTGCAACATATCGTATTTCGAACGTCCGTGAATCTATTTAGAAATATTTTGTGGTGTTCTGTCGTTTGCACCAAGCTCCATGATATCGTTTTTAATAAATATTCTAATGCATACAGGCATGCTGTTAAGTTCTGCTATTACACTGGAAAGCATTCGTATATAATACATGATTGTTGATTCAGAGTCTTATGGAAATTTGTATCACTTGCCTTCATCGAACGTACAATACTTGAGAGAATTTTAACCTGAGTTTGCCTCCAACAAAAACATCCTTTTTTTTAACTTTTTAAACAAGACTCAGCAAAACGAAAGCTTGACTTTGTTGCGGCTGCCCAAAACATTCGCGAAATGGCCCCAATAATGTTTTTTGATAGATGAGGTCATACAAAAGGTCTACTCTCTAAGGAAGCACAATTTGATAATTTCTTTGTTCGACAGAGCCCTTCCGTCGAACAAATCTACATCATCACCATACTGCAGAGTGCTCTGAGCATGAAAGTTTAAAGACAAACGTGATTCCTAGAAAGCCATGCTGCAGTAAACAACGTTGGACAGCTTTATGACCAATTTGAAAATGCTTAACGAGCTAAAAACATTGGTTTCGGAAAGTTCACACACCAAGGATTCATTTGGATTGAGCTTCTAAACAGCAAGTCGGCTTGTCACCTGTCTAAGCAGTGGAGCCTATACTATTGTGCAACCCTTGATCTGAAGATGCTCTATTCTGTGCAGCAGCAAACTAGTTAAGACTCGTTAAGTCTCTCGAAGATCTCATTCAGGCTACATCAATGATTTCTGTCAATTTAAAAATTTGCAAATACTTTTACTCCTTTTAACTTTTAAAGATTAAAAACAAAAATGTATTAGAACAGAATATAAAAACAAAATTGTTTTGTTTTAATTAAACTTTTACTTTTGGTTTAAAATATTTAACTTTTCAAATTAAAAAGTTTAATTTAATATTAAACAATGAGTTTTTGGTGTTTTTGTTTGTTTTTACAAAGACAGATCGTACCTTGTACAATTTTAAAACTGGATCCATTCCATGCTAATCAGTACTCTTGTTGATAGAGAAAAGTAAAACATCTCTTGTAGATTGGTTTAGTGGTAAAGAAATGTTTTACATATCTATAAGGAGTTAAATTATTATAGCAAGCGGGATGAAGTTACAGAGGCTGGAAGATCTCACACAGTGAATGCCAACGTTTGCGAATATATTTCAGTCTTTCACGAAAAGCGAATGCACATTATCTTGCTCTTTCAAGAATCATATAAAAGGACCACTGAGGGACGGTGCTTCATTTAATTCCAGCAATAAATCTAGACTATCTGAATGTTCATTTACTTTTCAAGCTTGAAGCAAAACAATAATATAATCGATCAAACGCCACTGGACGTTTTTGTTCTTGTACATAACGTATTACTATGCTCAAAATAAACTAAACGAAGCATTCATCATGCATTAGTAACACCTTGTGTACAATTTGTGATGTAATTGTTGATCGTGTAGTTAATGACCGTAGGATGAGAATAAGCAATCCACGCGAATACGGTGTCTTCATGCCGAGAGGTACCTTGAAGAATACATTGCAGGAGAAGATATGTCTTTGACGTTGAAACGTGTTGCAATGAATACTCTCGATGGGATACGGCATCCTGATATGCTTCACCAATTCATTTTGCTATTAATAGAATGATTAGTGTTGGAAAGCACTTTAAATAATAATAATAGAAATTCATAAAAATTAAAACAAAGACATTTATTCAAATAAGTTTTTTAATTTAATATAAACTATTAATATTTATTTAGTTTGTCTTTATAGATTTCTTCAATTAAACTCTTTTTTTTAAATCGTTATTATCCTACTACACACCTTCATGACAATCGTTGCTCTACATATTGTCGTAACAGATATCTTGGGATACCTGACATTCCAGTAAACTTGGGGTAAGGTCAACTTCACCATATTGGGTATCTTCTTTTTTGTCCTGGCCCTGTAGGATATTTCTTAAACAAGCTGTCCAATGAATGCATTCGCCTCATATTCCATATCATCAAGAAAAACCAGAGAAAACTTTCAATCCCCTCAAGCCTAAAATTTATTTTACTTTTCACTGAAAAGAAAGGTTGAAAGGACTTTCCTTTTTAATTGAAAATCTTTTTACAGATAAAATAGTTCCTCTTACCGTCCACGCTATCGTGCAACAAGGAAATCACACACCTACCTAAGAGGAAGCCTCGCCGGCAAGCATACCCAAAACCTCTGGCTACTCACGGCCACCCGAGTCTCGCCGAGCTCACCCAGCAAGTCTTCTTTAGTCTCCGCTTTAGCTAAACTAACTCACTCATCAGCTTAGTTTTCTCAAAGTTCAAAGAGTTGCGGCTGCGCTCCACGCACGCATCCTCTTCGTTCACCTTTCCGCAGGCTAGCCTATCCTCCTACGGATACCTTTTCGCCGCGATTGCCTCTAAATCGACCAGGGGTCTCGTCCATTTCAACAATTTTACACATTTGTAATGACCAATTTATGAATGTACGAATCGTTTTATTCGGACTCCGCTCTTCGGTTTAAAAAAAAAAAAAGATCAATTACATTCTTTCAATTTTCAGTTTTTGTTTTTAACACTTTCATTTTCTAAAATTAAGTTTACTTTTTTTTTTCTTTAAACAAAAAACAAAAAACAAAAAACTTTTAGAATTCTATTATAATATATATTTTAATTTACAGGAAAGGGGGTATTAAATAAACCTTTAAGTGAAAAACTTTATTATATTTTAAAGAGAACTCTCAATCATTCAATGCGCAGTGGCTCGCTTCTTTACGCCCACGAGCCTTGTAGAGGGCAAAAGGGTCGTTAGCTAAAATGTGCTTCAAGCGTTTGATCCTTGTGCAAATAATTTATGGCAATATGTAAATTTGATTTTGCTTAAAGTAACGGTCAGCTTTAAACTTTTGTGCAATAAAGTTTGCAGGATAGGGCGTGAGGAAAACATATTTTTGACAGCAGCAAGTCTCACTTTCAACTTAGCAAGTTGTCTCCGTGGCCAAGTTGGATAAGGTGCCTGACTACGAATCAGGAGATCGTGGGTTCAAGTCCCGCCGGAGATTCTGGAACCCAAAGTGTATTTCTTTTTGTTTTAGGGAAAGTAACTGTGGGATCAAATGCTTTACCTGCGTTTCAGTCTTGCCAAAGCAAAGCCACGGAAACTCGTACAGAAAGTAGACAAATTCCTGTTTATATCCTTCTGACATTTGTTTTCAAGCTTATCGATTCTCCATGTTCTCTTAAAAGCCTATGGTTTTAAACAGCACAGCATTACTTTTACTGCAAATCATCAAGGCTTTACCTTGAAACTATGTATACTCAAATGTATACCTTTACGTTAGTCTAATTCAGAAATCTGAGGATAAACAGAACCGATGATTTAAATTGTAGAAATCAAAATCATAGCATCATTATGATAAAATTGACGAGCCTTCATCAAGTGCCAAGGAAAGAACTGCCAAAGAAAGTTTAGCTTAATCAGCGATGCCTTGCACAAGTGTAGATCAAACCGGAGATACTTGTATAGTACATAGAATTCCAAATCCCAACGTAATCAGCCAGACTGTAGCGTGCCTTCCCGAATACTGTCTCCTCTTCTTTGGTTTGCAAGCTAGCAAGCATTGAAGAATAGCTTTTGCATTTTTCAAACATTCGTTAAAAACACTCGATACATCATCATTTGTCAGTATGAAAAAGAATCCTTTAAAAGGGAACTAACCTTTCATTTCTTGAGCTTGTACATTCAGTAAAACACACCGTAAGATATGGATGGTATCAGTATGAAAAGAAACCAACAAAAATATTCAGTTTCCTAGTCTTGAAGTGAGTGCCTTCGCGCGGAATCCAACCACGGTCGTCACCGCCACAACGTGACGTTCTACCATCGTGCTAAAGTAAAGTCAAGCTTACTTTAGCACGGTCAAGTCAAAGCACATTTTGTATTCCTCATCCACTGCTCAAAGTCATTTAGCTTCGAAAAGTATATCTTCATGTTGGATTGGGTAATTCATTTAGCGACCTTTACCAGGTTGACAAATGTATCAATCAACTCCAAACTCAAAATTGTGAGAAAGACTAGATCAGCTATATCCGAAAGGTAAATCGGCAAGCGAGGAAATTACCTCTCGAATGCTTTCAAGTTCGGAAAGAAGCAGGAAGCGAAAATGAAGTGACAAGCATTTATAAAATATCGAACATTTCGGTTTGTCGTGGCCCACACTATTTTCGATTGATCCTTTAATTGACGGAGACTTCGTAAATAATTTCTCCATCTGCATTCAAAGCAGCACTATATGTTTTAGGGATACTGGTTTTATTGTCGATGTTGTTTGTCGTTCTTCTTTCTTTTTACAAAAGAAGAGCACTGTTGATTTATAGCTTCTACAATTCGTTGTATAGAAGCTTTCAAAATACTTAAATTACCTTCAAAGAGCTGAAGCTCTCAACTTTGGAGGGAACTTACTTCTTCAGAAAATATAGGGTAGTATCATAAACGGGTACAAAAACAAATGTGCTATTTGCGAATGCAGGATCTTCTGGTTTTCACTCGTTCCCTTCAAATGCGGTCAAGTCTACAGTTCAACAATTCCCTACAATGTTTCAAATCAGTCGATTCTCCGTTTATTTCACCCAGCAGATTTCGGAAGAAAGCCTAAATCTGCAAGGAATAGTACCTGTTTTTTATTCAAAGATAGAAACATAAGCAAAACAAAAAACACCAGGAACCGAAACAAAAAAAATGCACGACACTTATTTTGATTCTATGTGGAATCCAAATTGAAGCAAAGCTACGTCGTTGCGGCTGGGATTCGAACCCAGGCGTTCGGAGAACAATGGATCAAGACATGTTGTACTCAACATTATGAGCCACATAGCAGTCCACCACCTTAACCACTCGGTCACCGCAACACTTCCTAATTGAAATCGACAACAACCGTTTATACATCAATGAGCCTACCTTTCAAACAAGAATACGCCATGCACTTTAATAATTTTCACAATCCTTGTATCAAAGGAGTAAAGCAAAATCCTTCATAATCTGTTTGTTTCTTTTAATTAGACAACCTTTCATGTTACCTTCAACAATTTTTCCTGTTTCAAAGATTAGACTGAAAGTTTATCTTTTCACTCATGTTGAAAGTTTCGAAATTTCATAACTATTGCCGGGGATCGCTCTAAGAAAGTACTTCAAAAAACCATTCCTCTGACAAATAAAAAAGGGAGCTTCACCAGTTTCTCACTTACTCTCTGTAGAGTATAGCAAAAACTAATGAAACTCCCTTTCTACTTCACCCCTATCGCGTTTCTTTGTCTAAACTCAATCCCTCCTAACCACCTTCCCGACCATGTACTTACTCTCCATTCATATGCCTCACTTTTCCACCATAGGGTGTTGCAACAAACTCTATGCAACACCCATAATCCACTTCTCACTTCACCAAGTTCTCATTTCAAACTAGCCTATTGTTTCCTTTAACCACTCCCTACCCTTCGCCGTTCCCTGCCCTAAAATAATATCCAAAAGAACTTCATCCTCAAAAAAACAAATCCATTCTCCCCGGGAGTCACCAACAATAAAATAAATGAAAAAAAAAGAAAAAACTTTATACTACTAAATAGTACAAAGAACAGATCAACGGAACGAAGGCCAAACCTCAGCAGATCGTAGGGCAAGGCCTACTCTCATGCTTACAGTACCCCGTCCAAGCTAAGTCGTCTACAAAGGATCTCTTGCTTGATTCGTTGAAATTGTGATGAGAGAAAGCGCTGATTTTGACAGCACTGGTTTCAATCGGTTTACAAAAATTACTGTATAGATACTCGTAGTAACTAATCAAGCATGTAATATCATCGCCTTCAGCATCGTTTCGGACTTAGAGGCGTTCAGCCCTGAACGAACGCATGATAGCTTTGCGGCATTGACTTTTCAGACAACCGCGTTACCAATGATGCGGTCCAAAGGTTCCTCTCGTACTAACCTGAACTACTGGTACGACAACAACTTCATCAGTAGGGTAAAACTAACCTGTCTCACGACGGTCTAAACCCAGCTCACGTTCCCTTTTAACGGGTGAACAATCCGACCATTGCGCCCTTCTGCAAGCGCAGGATAGGAAGAGCCGACATCGAAGGATCAAAAAGCAACGTCGCTATGAACGCTTGGCTGCCACAAGCCAGTTATCCCTGTGGTAACTTTTCTGACACCTCTAGCTTGAAATTCTAAAACACTAAAGGATCGATAGGCCATGCTTTCACAGTTTGTATTCACACTGAAAATCAAAATCAAGAGAGCTTTTACCCTTTTGCGCTAAGTGAGATTTCTGTTCTCACGGAGCTCTCCTTAGGACACCTGTGTTCTCTTCTAACAGATGTGCCGCCCCAGCCAAACTCCCCACCTGACAATTTCTATCGCGGTGATTGCTACGCTTATGTACCAGAACTTGAATGCTTTATCAGCATTCAAGTCACACTGTGACGATATAAGTAAAACGTCGATGTGAGTGGCGGTATTTCAAGGTTGCTACAAGTAGCTCCCGCCTATTCTACACCTCACATGACATTTCACAATGTCAGACTAGAGTCAAGCTCAACAGGGTCTTCTTTCCCCGCTGATTCTTCCAAGCCCGTTCCCTTGGCTGTGGTTTCGCTAGATAGTAAATAGGGACAGTGGGAATCTCGTTAATCCATTCATGCGCGTCACTAGTTAGATGACGAGGCATTTGGCTACCTTAAGAGAGTCATAGTTACTCCCGCCGTTTACCCGCGCTTTTTTGAATTACTTCACGATGACATTCAGAGCACTGGGCAGAAATCACATTGCGTCAACATCGTTTCCGACCATCGCAATGCTTTGTTTTAATTAAACAGTCGGATTCCCCTTGATCGCTCCAGTTCTGAGTCGGTGTTTAAGCGTTGCCTGGTTAATGATTAGACTGTAAAAGACAGGTCAGCCCGACCACGCATCGATTGCTCAACACATGTAGGCCGTCCCGCACAAACACACCCCAACCGCCAAACAACCACACCCTCAGAGCCAATTCTTATCCCAAAGTTACGAATCTATTTTGCCGACTTCCCTTATCTACATTCTTCTATTGACTAGAGACTTTTCATCTTGGAGACCTGTTGCGGTTATCAGTACGGCCAGAGGCAAAATGATGCCGCCCTTTGGATTTTCACGGGCCGTCGAACATGCACCGGACAACCCCAAAACTGGGCTGCTCTGCTTCTTCAATCGCCCCCTCGCTCCGCAAAGGACTTCCGGGGTGATTAATCAAAGAAAGAATTAAAAAGAAAAGAGAACTCTTCCCGGGATGCTCGCCAACGTCTCCAAACAGCGCTAGCGTTACCGCATTGAACACTAACCTCTGGTTTGCGAATATTAACGCAATTCCCTTTCGCACGCGGATTGATATCTTTCAAACAATCATCCATTCCACCATCTCAGGCCATGCTTAGGACCGACTCACTCGCGTCCAATTGCTGTTCACGCGAAACCTTTCCCCACTTCAGTCTACAAGGATCTCTCTTGTATACTTGCTACTACCACCAAGATCTGCACTAGAGGCCGTTCCACGCAGGTTCACACCAAACGCTTCAACACATAACCTCCACGCCCTCCTACTCATCCTGATCAATATTAACCAAGATGGCACAGTATAAGTAGATCGCTGAAGCGCCATCCATTTTCAGGGCTAATCCATTCGGCAGGTGAGTTGTTACACACTCCTTAGCGGGTTCCGACTTCCATGGCCACCGTCCTGCTGTCTAGATGAACCAACACCTTTTGTGGGATCTCATGAGCGAACATTCTGGCACTTTAACTGTGCGTTCGGATCATCCCGCATCGCCAGCTCTGCTTACCAGAGATGGCCCACTAATAACTCAGATTCAATCACGCAGTTCACTCAAGCAACCGCATGTTCTCACCCATTTAAAGTTTGAGAATAGGTCGAGGACATTTCGTCCCCAATGCCTCTAATCATTCGCTTTACCTGATGAAACTCTACACGAGTTATAGCTATCCTAAGGGAAATTTCGGAGGGAACCAGCTACTAGATGGTTCGATTAGTCTTTCGCCCCTATACTCAGTTTTCACGATCGATTTGCACGTCAGAACCGTTTGCAGGCTTCCATCAGAGTTTCCCCTGACTTTACCCTATCCAAGCATAGTTCACCATCTTTCGGGTCGCTACGAATCCGCTCCAACTCAAATCTTTCACCGTAGATCATGATCGGCCGATACTGATGACAGTACCATAGCTTCGCTTTCACTTCGCGCTTTGGTTTTCATCACCAAAACACTCGCACATTCGTAACACTCCTTGAACCGTGTTTCAAGACGGGCGGTTTGCACTCATTTCGTCGACATCCTAAACATGGAAAATTCCTCTGTCGGTAGCGAGGGTCGGAAATCAAGGCCCCGGAACAAACCGCTTGCCAAGACACTACTCCCTCGCACAGCCAACACATGCCGACCAGCACTCATTGTCACACTGACTTAAGAAAAAGACAGCTGAAAACAACAAACACCAACACTGGGCGCAAACCCTTCCCTTTCAACGATTTCAGGTACTTTTCACTCTCTTTTCAAAGTTCTTTTCATCTTTCCTTCACAGTACTTTTCCACTATCGGTCTCTCGTCAATATTTAGCTTTAGATGGAATTTACCACCCACTTGGCGCTGCAGTCCCAAGCAACACGACTCCTTGAATACACTCCGTACGTTCTGTATAGAAAAAAGCCACGAACGGGACTTTCACCCTGTATCGTGCCCACTTCCATGGGACTTTGACCTTTTCACAAAACTGGATGCGCATCGACAGACTACAATTCTTTTCTTTAAAAAAAGATTTTCATGATGAGCTCTTCCCGCTTCGCTCGCCGCTACTGAGGGAATCCCGGTTGGTTTCTTTTCCTCTGCTTAATTATATGCTTAAATTCAGCAGGTCTTCTTTCCAACATGAGGTTTGAATATTTTATAGTAAAAATGCTGTATTTTAAATCATCCAGCAAGTTTTTTATTTTGCTAAGTATTCTTCAGGCCAATCTGATAAATATCAAATAACACACCCATCCATCGACTCTGCTATTAATAAATAAAAACAGAAGTGAAAGAAACAAACACTCAAGCAGGAATGCTACCGCATAACACGGAAGCGCAATGTGCGTTCAAAAATTTGATGCTCGCTAATTCTGCAATTCACACTACGTATCGCATTTCGCTGCGTTCTTCATCGTTACGAGAGCCTAGACATCCATCGCTGAAAGTCATATTAGCTTTTATAAAATAAAAATTTAAAAAAAATAGAAAATAAAATATTAAAAGTACCAACTCCAATAAAGAATAATAAATAGTGATAATGATCCTTCCGCAGGTTCACCTACGGAAACCTTGTTACGACTTCACCTTCCTCTAAACAATAAGATTCACCCGAGTTCTGCCTATGTCCAAAAATTAATCCAAACACAAACATCCCATGGTTTCATCGGACCGTTCAATCGGTAGGTGCGACGGGCGGTGTGTACAAAGGGCAGGGACGTATTCAATGCAAGCTGATGACTTGCGTTTACTAGGAATTCCTCGTTGGAGATTAATAATTGCAAAAATCTAGCCCCAGCACGATGAGCGTTCCAAGGATTAGCCAGGCCTTCCGACCAAGCACTCAATTCCATAAAAACAGAATTAAAACCCGATGAACCCATCAGTGTAGCGCGCGTGCGGCCCAGAACATCTAAGGGCATCACAGACCTGTTATTGCCTCGAACTTCCTGCCCGTAAACCGGACATGTCCCTCTAAGAAGTTAAAACGTACTATGTTGCCATACCACGCACTATTTAGTAGGCCGAGGTCTCGTTCGTTAACGGAATTAACCAGACAAATCACTCCACCAACTAAGAACGGCCATGCACCACCACCCATAGAATCATGAAAGAGCTCTCAATCTGTCAATCCTACCTATGTCTGGACCTGGTAAGTTTTCCCGTGTTGAGTCAAATTAAGCCGCAGGCTCCACTCCTGGTGGTGCCCTTCCGTCAATTCCTTTAAGTTTCAGCCTTGCGACCATACTCCCCCCGGAACCCAAAGACTTTGATTTCTCATGTGCTGCTGCTGAGGCCCATTAATAAAGCACCCAACAATCGCAAGTCGGCATCGTTTACGGTCTAGACTACGATGGTATCTAATCATCTTCGATCCCCAGACTTTCGTTCTTGATTAATGAAAACATGCTTGGTAAATGCCTTCGCTCTAGTTCGTCTTTCGGAAATCCAAGAATTTCACCTCTAGCTCCTAAATACGAATACCCCCAACTGTTCCTATTAACCATTACTCAGGCGTGCAAACCAACAAAATAGCACCCAAGTCCTATCTTATCATCCCATAATAAACATACCGGTCATACGACCTGCTTGGAACACTCTGCTTTGATTACAGTGAAAGATCTCATACCAAAAATAGCATGAGAAAGATGGCCAAGGCAACGCAGACAATCAATCCCCATTCAGGGAAAGCACCGGTCGCCCATGCCAGAAATTCAACTACGAGCTTTTTAACTGCAACAACTTTAGCATATGCTTCTGGAGCTGGAATTACCGCGGCTGCTGGCACCAGACTTGCCCTCCAGTTGATCCTCGATGAGGGTTTTACATTGCTCTCATTCCGATAGCAAAACGCATACACGCTTCGCATCGATATTTCTCGTCACTACCTCGTGGAGTCCACAGTGGGTAATTTACGCGCCTGCTGCTATCCTTGGATATGGTAGCCGTCTCTCAGGCTCCCTCTCCGGAGTCGAGCCCTAACTCTCCGTCACCCGTTATAGTCACCGTAGTCCAATACACTACCGTCGACAACTGATGGGGCAGAAACTCAAACGATTCATCGACCAAAAATAGTCAATCTGCTCAATTATCATGATTCACCAATAAAATCGGCTTCAATCTAATAAGTGCAGCCCCATACAGGGCTCTTACAGCATGTATTATTTCCAGAATTACTGCAGGTATCCATATAAAAGAAACTACCGAAGAAATTATTACTGATATAATGAGCCGTTCGCAGTCTCACAGTACAATCGCTTATACTTACACATGCATGGCTTAATCTTTGAGACGAGCATATGACTACTGGCAGGATCAACCAGATTGCTATGTTCATTTTATTTAAAATGGTATTAAAACCATTCTAAGTAAATTTCTTCAACAATCAAAGTGTATTTCAAAACTCAGCCAATCGTCCTTTTCAACCTTGACCTATCTCACGCCAAAGAATGTCTTCTCAGAAAAACATCCCTAGGGGAGACTTCGATGTGAAGTGCTGCACGCTTCTGAAGAAATCTTCATCCACATGCAACGGTCCTCACGCCTTCGGTTCAGATCAAAACTTTGCGAAGATCTGCGTAACAATACGAAGCTTCAAGACCGCGACAGCTTCAAAATGTACCCAAACGGTACACGCTGTCATAGATCCAATTTTAGCGCATTTTGCAGGAAGTTTTTCATGCTTCACAAGTCCAACAGAGTTGAACCCGTCCGCACACACCCTTCCTCGCGCCACCTCGAGAACTCACAAAACCGGCAACAGTTGCAACTTGTCAACTGTTCAGTTCTGACGGTTTCCCGTTCAGTGGCCGCGTTGAACAAGGGCCCTCCGACACAGAAACCGTTAATGAATATTGCAAGTGTTTGCTTGTTTTGGAGGTTTAAAAAGACCAAATAAAGGGTCGCAAATTTGGAAATTTCCAATTATATTTTTGAGGAATTTCTATAAATTTTAAAAGTGAAAATTTCTGTGGGGTATTTCTTCCAAAAACTTGATCTGGTACCTTGGGTCATGTTTGGCATGTGCAGTTGAAGTATCGCAGGTTTGCTTCAACTGCAAATGCAGCAAACAAGACGAATAGGAATATATATATAAATTTATTAGCGGATCAAATTATTAATACCCTTAAGCGGATAGCAACAAATAGAATGTAAACAAACACTGGCTGATTTCGAACAACACGAGACACAAATCTTCGCATTGCACAGTATTGAAGCCGACCGGCTTATACAATGCACATGTGTGCATCTACAAGGACGCCTCAATCATAAATGTGTTCAGTCCAAGGCTCTTTATCACAGGCTGCTTGTGGCAGTTCGAAGTTCGAACGCAGCTCTTACATCATCACCTCCTGGCGTAAGGGCATCGCAACGACGTTAGAATAGAGAATCTTGCCTGAGGTCCTCGCCCTCTAGGCTGCTTCTATACAAGTTGTCTATTGAATTCATTCGCCTTATATTCCATATTTATAGTAATAATGATAATAAGAATAATAATAATAAATTATTTAAAAGAGAAAATGTTAACTTCTTTCAAGTTAAAGATTTTTTTAACTTTTCATTTTAAAATAGAAGTTCAAAGAAATATTTTCAATCGAAAATCTTTTGCAGTTAAAAAAAATCTCTTATCGTGCACGCTATAGTACAGCAAGGAAATTGCACACCTCGCTCCAAAAGCAAGCATGCCCTTTTGAAAACACCCAAAGTAGTGAATCACTCAAGCCTCACCGGCCATATAAGCCAAGTCTTCCTAGCCTACACATAGCTAACCTATCTGACTCACATGAGCTTAGTTTTCTCAAAGAGCTGCGACTGCGCTCCACGCACGCAACCCCTTCGTTCACCATTCTGAAGGCTAGCCTATCCTTGCTCAGATCCCTTCTTTTTTCTCTCCGATTGGCTTCCAATCAACCAGGGAACGCGACACTGATTGAACTAAAGAAGTAATCGGATGAGGCTTAGAATGAGTCGCAAAACAGTGCACTAAGAGTGAAAGGGGTCTAAGAAGAAAAATGAGTTCTAAGCCATCTTTCTAAACATTCACAAAGTGTTTCAAATGTTTGGTCAGAGTGAAAATACTGAAGATTTGTCTAAGCAAGATGGGCATCAAGACAAGATAGAAAGAAGAAAGAGCTGCTTTGAACGTGAGGATTTGAGGGCAAGTTTGGAGGTTGAGGCAATGTTGTTCGACTCCATCTTAGTATATCTACAAGCTTATCATCGCAGTGGCAGAACTTATTAGAATGATGTTGTGCCCAGTAGACACTTGTTAAGTACAGCCACGAAAACCGAGACACCTGACACTGTCATTGAGCCATAAATGTTCGGGTTTCTTGAGATCCAGTTGTGATCAGTGTTGGACGCTGTGAATTTTCATATGAGTTTTATGCCGAACATGAGTGTTTCGTTCAGCTTCATTCGCGCGCAGTTTATTAGTGTACGAATTTGCTCTTACGATTAAACAAAGTCAGATCATCTCAAAACTAGAAAGGCTATGTTGCACTATACGACCCCACGGCTAATAATACTACAATCCCTTTTGCTTTCAGATTGAATGTGCATAAATCAAAACAATTACTTTTATCGTAAGAGTGTGAAGCAGACTAGTATGTGGAGCCATCCAAGCAATGATGGTCGTGAAATGAAAGGAGGAAGGAAGGCAATGCATACACGGTAAGGCTCTGCTCTTCCAGACAATTTATACGACGTGAGTCCATCTCATAACACTATTGGGCGCCAACTGCCTGGTGGATTGAATGCCGTACGCAGCTCTTACATCCATGTCGCTCGATATACGGCGTTAGCATCTGCGTTCAAAAAGAGATTGCTTACTGAGTTTTATCGAAAAAGTGATCAGATTATACCAGAAATGAGCCATTAAAGTACACCAGACACTTCGTTAGGATATTACCATGATACTATTGACTGCTCGAGCTTTTGCGTGATCACATGTTTCTCCTAGCTCTTTCGTTGATTTGAAAACAGTCTATATCAGGATATTTTTCCAGGATACAAAACTTCAGGTTTGATAACTATAGCTATTACATATTAGCTTCTGCAATGGAGCGCACAGAGTTAGTCTGACAAAAGAACGAACTCTAGTGAGGTGGGCAGTGAGACCTGATGAAAAGTGTGAAAGGGAAAAGAATAGTATTGAGTTTATTGAGTTTCTCTAGACCACAGAACAAACTGAATACATAGATTCGCATTGAAGGGGTGGCGTTGATTTACATTTGGGTAAGACACCTGGACAGATATGGCTTTGGGTACTGAATGAGGCCTGCAACATCATTTTCCTTCAACGCACAACAATGCACAACGACGCCATCCTTGTTGGAGAAGGGATTCACATTCTCATTATTTATCATTTTGCAACAAGTTATTAGTTATTAAATCACATGTATCATTAAATATTTTGTCTGGCAGTTATAGAAAAAAGAAACAATGGTCAAGCTTCCCCAGAGACGTTGCTTCAGAAGTTGTTGCATTTCCATAATTTATCGAGCCTTCTCAAACTTGGAAAGGTCGTCACGAGCAAACCATGTGCTTTAAAAAGCTGAAGCTCGAGTAATACTTTAATAAATACTAACCAAAAATTTGGGTTCAGGGATTTGATAAACTTGAAAACGACTTCTAAACTTACCTTCACATCCACACTCCAGGATGTATGAAGAATTATGGACTTATAAGGCATTATTTAACGTCAGGTTATATTTTATTCATACAATGACCCTCAATCATTGTTTTAAATGCAAACATCGGGGATTTGAGCTTTACGACAATTTTTCACTTCACTTCTTGAAAATCATGGTTGCTGCATGCGCGTTCACTAACTGTGTCTTGTTCTCCAACGTCTTTCAAATATTGTCTATGACTCTTGCAGCGTTTAATTTATTCGTTCTTAAATTGTCAATCTTAGTATTCAATGAAAATGTTTCCATCACCTACACACTATATTATAATTAATATTTTCTATAACAATCAAAATCCTATGAATCTATAATAATTCATTTCTGTAGTTTGCATACAAGCAACAAGGTTTAACAAAAAAATATATATTCAGAACTTCTTTTATTCAA
>SMSO01000013.1:0-24279 GCA_004764695.1 Schizochytrium sp. TIO01 | reverse complement strand
CAAGCAATACATTACACGTTACATATTACAATAGATGCACGCATGCATGCATGGACGTGAGTGATCTAGGTTGGCTTTCAGCATTTATCTTTGTTGTGTTGTCATTTTGCTCTTTGTTCGATGGATGTATACTCACTCAAACAGACAACTCATCCATCCATCAAACAAACAAGCCATTGCATAAACTTGCAAAACAACACCGACCCACCCACCAAACAACAAACCAAGCATCATGTACAAACAAGTCCACGAGCTGCGGTGTTGCGTAGACAACTTACGATAGTGATGTCAGCGACCAGTTCTCTTTCAGCGCCGCACCCACTGCCTTGGCGCCCTCAGAGCCGATATCGTTCCGAGAAAGACTGTCGATTTGATTGAATGATGGCAAGCAATACATTACACGTTACATATTACAATTGATGCACGCATGCATGCATGGATGTGAGTGATCTAGGTTGGCTTTCAGCATTTATCTTTGTTGTGTTGTCATTTTGCTCATTGTTCGATGGATGTGTACTCAGTCAAACAGACAACCCATCCATCCATGAAACAAACAAGAGATTGCATAAACTTGCAAAACAACACCGACCCACCCACCAAACAACAAACCAAGCATCATGTACAAACAAGTCCACGAGCTGCGGTGTTGCGTAGACAACTTACGATAGTGATGTCAGCGACCGGTTCTCTTTCAGCGCCGCAGCCACTGCCTTGGCGCCCTCTGAACCGATCTCGTTGACACCAAGACTGTCGATTTGATTCAATAATGGCAAGCAATATATTACACATTACATTGCATTAGATGCATGCATGCATGCATGGACGTGAGTGATCTAGGTTGGCTTTCAGCATTTATCTTTGTTGTGTTGTCATTTTCCTCTTTGTTCCATGGATGCATACTCAAGTCAAACAGACAACTTATCTATCCATCAAACAAACAAGCGATTCCATAAACTTGCTAAACAACACCAACCCATCTACCAACCAACAAAGCAAGCATCATGTACGAGCAAGTGCATGAGCTGCGGTGTTGCGAATACAACTTACTTGAGTAATGTCAGCGACCGGTTCTCTTTCAGCGTCGCAGCCACTGCCTTGGCACCCTCTGAGCCGATCTTGTTATAATCAAGACTGTCGATTTGATTGAATGATGGCAAGCAATACATTTCATTACATTACAAGCACGCATGCATGAATGGACGTGAGTGATCTAGGTTGACTTTCAGGATTTCATCTTTGTTGTAATGTCATTTTGCTCTTTGTTCCATGGATGTATACTCGGTCAAACAGACAATTCATCCGTCCATCAAACAAACAAACAAAGAAGCGAGCGCATAAATTTGCAAAACAACACTGACCAAAAAATCACACCAAACAAGCAAGCATCATGTACACACAGGTTCATAAGCTGCAGTGTTGCTAAGACAACTTACGATAGTGATGTCAGCGACCGGTTCTCTTTCAGCGCCGCAGCCACTGCCTTGGCGCCCTCTGAACCGATATTGTTCCAGTTAAGACTGTCGATTTGATTCAATGATGGCAAGCAATACATTGCACATTGCATTAGATGCACGCATGCATGCATGGACGTGAGTGATCTAGGTTGGCTTTCAGGATTTCATCTTTGTTGTGTTGTCATTTTGCTCTTTGTTCGATGGATGTGTACTCAGTCAAAAAGACAACTTATTCATCCATCCATCAAACGACCGATTGCCATAAACGTGCAAAACAACACCGACCAAAATAACAACCAACGAAGCAAGAATCATGTACAAACAAGTCCATGAGCTGTGGTGTTGTTAAGAGAACTTACACAAGTGATGTCAGCGACCGGTTCTCTTTCAGCGCCGCACCCACTGCCTTGGCGCCATCGTCGCCGATATCGTTGTTATAAAGACTGTCGATTTGATTCAATGATGGCAAGCAATACATTACACGTTACATATTACAACAAGATGCATGCATACATGCATGGACGTGAGTGATCTAGGTTGGCTTTCAGCATTTATCTTTGTTGTGTTGTCATTTTGCTCTTTGTTCGATGGATGTATACTCACTCAAACAGACAACTTATCCATCCATCAAACAAACAACCGATTGCATAAACTTGCAAAACAACACCGACCAAAATAACAACCAACCAACGAACAAGCGAACCTCATGTACTTGCTTGTACATGAGCTGCGGTGTTACCAAGATAACTTATGTCAAGAGATAATCTATATATGGGACCGGGGTATACTAGGTATTGACGAGTGGTCATTAGTCACGCCTTTTTATAGCCCCTTAACAGATTAAGAGTCAAATAGCTTAAACTCTAGGAGATAGAGTTGCCGTATGTTGGTCCCGGGTTCGATCCCCCCATGATGTAAGTGCCTGGAAAAAGAAGGACTTACTGGGGGGTAGGGGAGTCCTATTCCTGCTGGGATGTCGAATCAGTCTCTAACCGAAATATGAACCTTTCGCCCAGAGAATGGGGGGTGTCAAGAGATAATCTATATATGGGACCGGGGTATACTAGGTATTGACGAGTGGTCATTAGTCACGCCTTTTTATAGCCCCTTAACAGATTAAGAGTCAAATAGCTGAAACTCTAGGAGATAGAGTTGCCGTATGTAGGTCCCGGGTTCGATCCCCCCGTGATGTAAGTGCCTGGAAAAAGAAGGACTTACTGGGGGGTAGGGGTGTCCTATTCCTGCTGGGATGTCGAATCAGTCTCTAACCGAAATATGAACCTTTCGCCCAGAGAATGGGGGGGTGTCAAGAGATAATCTATATATGGGACCGGGGTATACTAGGTATTGACGAGTGGTCATTAGTCACGCCTTTTTATAGCCCCTTAACAACTTACTCAAGTGATGCCAGCGACCGGTTCTCTTTGAGCGCCGCAGCCACTGCCTTGGCGCCATCGTCGCCGATATCGTTGTTATAAAGACTGTCGATTTGATTCAATGATGGCAAGCAATACATTACACATGATACATTATATTAGGTGCATGCATGGACGTGAGTGATCTAGGTTGGCTTTCAGGATTTCACCTTTGTTGTGCTGTCATTTTGATGTTTCTTCGATTGATGCATACTCAATAAATCAACCAAGCAAGCAAGCAAGCAAGCAAGCAAACAAGCAAGCAAGCAAGCAAGCAAGCAAGCAAGCAAGCAAGCAAGCAAGCAAGCAAGCAAGCAAGCAAGCAAGCAAGCAAGCAAGCAAGCAAGCAAGCAAGCAAGCAAGCAAGCAAGCAAGCAAGCAAGCAAGCAAGCAAGCAAGCAAGCAAGCAAGCAAGCAAGCAAGCAAGCAAGCAAGCAAGCAAGCAAGCAAGCAAGCGAGCTAGTACGATGTTAACTTACTCTAAAGTTGTAGCGCCATTCTGAAGCTTTTCAAGCAGTGACAACACCTGGGTGGTCTGACATCGCGCAGCAAGTAACGATCTATACCTTTACGAGCGAGCGCGTGCGTGTGCCTTTTCAGCTAAGCTCGTGGCACAGTCCCAGTCGTTGCAGAAGGTTTCGAACCTGCTGGACGTAAAGCTGCAAGTCGATGACCGGGTTCTGCACACATGGTCTGACTTACTGAGTTATTCTGATTTTCCCTAAGAAGGAGATGCTTCTTAGTGCTCTCGAGGTAAAAGGATATTTTACTAGTTTGGACCTAACCTTGCCTACTCAGCCTCGGGTCTGCATGTATGACCTCCTTTCTTTCTCGCTCTTTCAAGGCTATTCCTATTTCCTCAAGCCTACTCCTAGAATATGTTTTGCAGGGATGCTTGCTGCAGAGGTTCCACTACCACTCTCTCCTTATATCTTGCACCTAAGTCGTCAAAAAAGTAAGTAAGTGACTATCAAATTTAATGATACCTATAAATACATCATGCACCCTATCCTCAGCACATTCGATCATACCACGCGGGTAACACCTCATCTCATTCGCACTGAGAAGTAAAGTCGCGTAGGGCCGGGTCAGTAGTATGATAGGGGACTGCATGCGAAGCCCCGGTGTTGAATGTTTTTTTCCCTTTAATTATTTTTTACCCTAGCACTACAAGAAAGCAACTCCACGGTTGATATCACAATATAATACACATCAAAGATTAATTTTATGAAATAAAACCTACCCGAAGAGGATTAAAACCAATGCAAGAAAGGCAATCAGGCATCTACTCTCGGTCAAAGATTCTCCTCTTTTTGAAATTTTCCTTTCCTTCTTTCTGGCACACCTTTGGTCGCAGCCGCCCGTAGCTCTGATCGTTGAAAGCAACTCTCTGCTTTTTTCACATTGAAGCCGTGAAGCAAATATCCAACGACTCGACACATCTTTGAAATCCGAAAATTGTCGACTTGTTCTGCATTCTCTCCCAAGCTTTAGTTGCGAGTTTGTGTCGCTCCAAGACTTCAACAAAGGCAACAAAAGGATTCAATAAGCTCCCACCTCTTATCTCAAATAGACCTCAATACAAGGATCTTTTCTTGCCTGCTATTCATTACACAATACGCCATGGCAATCAAAATTTAACATCCTTCTTGTGCTTTACACACCAACTTAATTTCTTATATTTATTTTTTAAAAAAAAATAGAAAGCTTGAAGAGTAGTTCTATGCGTTAACTCTATTCATCTGCACGACCATAAAGGGATGGAGTCCTTCCTCGTGTCGCCCCCTGTCTTGTTTTTGACCTGGTCGAAGCACGAGGCCTCCTCGTCTTTCTTCAGACTCCTTTTTTGCGCTCCCAAGATAAATTAGAAACGAAGTGAAAGCACCTTAAACAAAAGGGCAAAGGACCTTAACACAGGAAAGGAATAAAAGGGAATACCATGCCATTGCTGAAGCCGCAAACCCGCAACACGAGGCAGCGCGCACGCACGATATCCACGCCCCCGCGACCTCTCGCGCGCCACACCCCTCCACGCGTTCGTTGCTCGTGGGCGAGGCTTGGTCTGCAGAGGCACTTTCGAGGCATCGCGAGGAGTCCGCCCGTTCCTCCTTCCTTGCTGCGAAGAAGAAGAAGGAGAAGAAGAAGAGAGAGCAGAAGTCTCTGTTCCTGATCAGCAGCGCGAGCGAAGACTCAAACTACTCTCTCTCTCTCTCTCTCTTTCGAGCGCCAAAACAAAGCGAAGACAAAGACGGGCAAAGTCAATCAACGCGATTGATCAATCCATCCATCAAAGGTGACACTCACTGCTGCAAAACACGATGACCAAAGCAGAGAGAATTGAGGACATCAGAGAAGATACGACGGAGATTAGGTAAGCGCACGATGCAGAAGGGAGCAGACAGAAGAAGGAGGCACCGCGTCGTCGATTTGTTGTAGTAGTCAGCTTTGTAGAAGAAGAATAGTTTTGAACTTGTAGTGGCACTAATGAAGAAGTTGGAAATGGCATATACTTACTCTCACTTGTTCACAAACAAACAAACAAACAAACACAGTCTTGGTGGAAACAACATTGGCTCGGAGGGCGCAAAGGCCGTCGCAAAGGCACTCGAGGGATGCAAGAACCTTCGAACTTTAGTGTACGTTTGTGGAATCATCCACGAGGGAACGCTATCGTAATAGTCAGGACCAAGCTTTTTCTTTCTTTCTTTTTAGTGCTTGGTGTTTGTAGTACTGCTGGTATACTACCTAAGTAGTTTACGTAGTTGGGTACGCAAAGAAAGGCAAAGAAGTCTTTTCTTTTTTACAAAGAGAAGAAGGAAATCTATATAATTTGATAGGCAGCAGCAGCAGCAGAAGAAGAAGAAGAAGAGCTGATTGCTTTTTATTGTGAGGAAAAACAAAACAAAACAGGATCAACTGACTGGACCTGTCTTTCCTGACAACGAATGAACAAAACAAACTTATTCATTTATACTCACAGTCTTTCAACAACAACATTGGCTCGGAGGGCGCAAAGGCCGTCGCAAAGGCACTCGAGGGATGCAAGAACCTTCAAACTTTAAGTACGTTTGTGGAATCATCCACGAGGGAAAGCTATCGTAATAGTCAGGACCAAGCTTTTTCTTTCTTTCTTTTTAGTGCTTGGTGTTTGTAGTACTGCTGGTACACTACCTAAGTAGTTTACGTAGTTGGGTACGCAAAGAAAGGCAAAGAAGTCTTTTCTTTTTTACAAAGAGAAGAAGGAAATCTATATAATTTGATAGGCAGCAGCAGCAGCAGAAGAGAAGAAGAGCTGATTGCTTTTTATTGTGAGGAAAAACAAAACAAAACAGGATCAACTGACTGGACCTGTCTTTCCTGACAACGAATGAACAAAACAAACTTATTCATTTATACTCACAGTCTTTACAACAACAACATTGGCGATGAGGGCGCAAAGGCCGTCGCAAAGGCACTCGAGGGATGCAAGAACCTTCAAACTTTAGAGTACGTTTGTGGAATCATCCACGAGGGAAAGCTATCGTAATAGTCAGGACCAAGCTTTTTCTTTCTTTCTTTTTAGTGCTTGGTGTTTGTAGTACTGCTGGTACACTACCTAAGTAGTTTACGTAGTTGGGTACGCAAAGAAAGGCAAAGAAGTCTTTTCTTTTTTACAAAGAGAAGAAGGAAATCTATATAATTTGATAGGCAGCAGCAGCAGAAGAAGAAGAGGTGATTGCTTTTTATTGTGAGGAAAAACAAAACAAAACAGGATCAACTGACTGGACCTGTCTTTCCTGACAACGAATGAACAAAACAAACTTATTCATTTATACTCACAGTCTTCAGACAACAACATTGGCTCGGAGGGCGCAAAGGCCGTCGCAAAGGCACTCGAGGGATGCAAGAACCTTCAAACTTTACAGTACGTTTGTGGAATCATCCACGAGGGAAAGCTATCGTAATAGTCAGGACCAAGCTTTTTCTTTCTTTCTTTTTAGTGCTTGGTGTTTGTAGTACTGCTGGTACACTACCTAAGTAGTTTACGTAGTTGGGTACGCAAAGAAAGGCAAAGAAGTCTTTTCTTTTTTACAAAGAGAAGAAGGAAATCTATATAATTTGATAGGCAGCAGCAGCAGAAAAAGAAGAACTGATTGCTTTTTATTGTGAGGAAAAACAAAACAAAACAGGATCAACTGACTGGACCTGTCTTTCCTGACAACGAATGAACAAAACAAACTTATTCATTTATACTCACAGTCTTCAGTATAACAACATTGGCTCGGAGGGCGCAAAGGCCGTCGCAAAGTCTCTGCACAAAGCATGTCCTTCTGTTCAAATCTAGTAAGTTTCGTTCCCTCTGCTGCTATTCCCAGCTTGTGCAGAGCCTTGCCTTCGCTGGTTCTCTCCATGTCTCCATATGGACTTCCGAGGCCGTCTTTAGATGCGTTCATCGTTTTTCTAACAAGCGTTTTTACTGTCTTTCTTTCGTTCATTCGTTTACAAAACGCCGCAGTTTCTATGGTTGGAGTTCTTTGACCCCTGAAGAATTGTTCGAAAGGGTGTGTTCTCCTGGAGAGGACATTGATATCTCGTCAGACACCGATTCTTGTGCCTCCATAGAGTCGGCAGAAAGCGAGCCGTCTGCAGAGCCCAAGAACGAGCAAGATGGCGTTAAGAGCGCCGGGCTTGCTACTTTGGATGGATCTGGGTAAGTTCATGCGGTCAGTCTTTGTTTGGGATGGTGTAATCATTCATTCCACGAATTGTGTTATTGAGATATAGGGGATCCTAACTTTTGCTTCTGCCTTTATTACTGCTTCAACATCATTTTGCTCGTTTGCTTACGTCTTCTTGTTCGCCTCAGAGAACGGCCGGATGGAGCGAGCGTGAGTTTCGCTGATGTGGTGCAGCTTGCCAAGAAAGTCTCGGACTTGCGCGCGGACCAAGGCGGGGTCAGAGGGAACTCCCTGCAGACTGGAATTGCCTTGCTTGAGGAATTCGTAGGATCGGCGATCCAGGGCTACTTTGGCCAAGTGAAGTTGCGACAGGTTTCCGCTGACATCAAGAACTCCAAAGAGAGTCTTGACGCGCTACAAGACCAGATTCGTGCAAGCTCTGCAAATGGCTTGCCAAGCCTCATCGAAAAGCGGAACACCGAACGGAGGCACCTGCATTCACTTTTGCAGGTCGTGCACCCATGGGTTCGCGCCAACCTTTGCGAAAGTGATGAGAGTGCAGTGCGAGAATTCAAAGTGAGAGTCGAAAGTTTGGTAAACGATCTAAAGATCAACCTTGCACCAGTCGATGAAGAGACCAGCACAGATGACTTCAAACACTGCCAAGAACTCGTAGCTCAGGCTGTCCAATGCGTGGAAGGGTACAAGAGGAGTGGAGAAGGTCATCCCAACAACATTGGTGAACGAAGCCAACAAGCTGTAAAGCGCGTCATCTCTCGATTGTCTGAGCTAGAACTTGGTGATGGATTATCGGTTGCTCTGAGAACACCTGAGCAGGCCATGGAGCTACAACCCGAGTTGTCTGAACTTGAGAGTGCTCTCAAGGAAGAGCTCGAAGTCCTCCATGAAGATACTCTCAGTGCCCACTTGTCCAAAATACTTTGCGCAATAAGTTCAACATTTGCTCGATTTGAAGGATACTCTGAAAGCACTGCGTTGAATGACGCGAGCAAGTGCACACCAAAAGAGCTCTCTGAGCTGTATGACTATGCAGCACTGGGTTTGAAAGAACCTTCCGTCTCAGATGTTGAAGCATTATACCAGAAACTTGACAAGTCGAGGAAAGCCACAGAAAGATTAAAAAGAGCTAGAGAAGATGTCGACGCTGAGGACTTGGATGAGGAAGAGCGAGCATATTTTATAAATCGAATCACGAAACAAGAGCTCATTCTCTCTCAAGGCAACCCTATCAACCTTAGCAAAGCTTTTCGTCATAAGCTTGCTGAGACTCTGCAACACGCGCAGGAACATTATCCAGAGTTGCTGCAAGATAGAGCCTGGCTGGAAAGGCTTCACGTAAGTGCAGAGGGTGTTTTTGAAGTAGCATGTTCTGACCTTTGGTTGACGAATGTCACAGTTTCGGACTTCAAGCCTGTCGACGAGCCCCTTGCTTCCAGAGGTGGCAAGAGAGTACAAAAGGTTCTTGACAACTTTGGTAAAACTATGGTTCTCAAAGAGTTTCAGCTTGGACATTCAAGTCAATCCAAAACCTTCTACAGACAAGTTGCCAATCTGGGCAAAGTGGTGTCTCAGCACGTGATACGTATCAATGGTGCTTTTGTTGATCTGGCACATGGAGTACCGCGTGGCTGTATTGTAATGCCTTTCTACGAGCAAGGTGACCTTGCCAAGTGGATTGAGAGTCATCCTAACGAAGGCAAAGCAGCACGCGACCGACTTGCTGTGGGCCTGCTCATCGGCGTGGCGGATTTACATACCCACGGCATTGTGCATTGTGACATCAAACCAGAAAACATTTTCCTCACAAGCAACGGGACACCATTGATTGGCGACTTTGACGGCATCAAGGTTGCAGACTACACTGCAACTTACACATCACTTCAGGCAACGCCACGGTACGTTGCCCCCGAGTTGCAGAATGGCCCTGTAGATAGGTTTGAAACAGCGATGGACATGTACTCTGTGGGCATCAGCTTAAAGGAGCTGTATCCTACTGAGCGAACCGCTGCAATGCAGACACTTATCGATGCTCTTACAGCAACAGACCCTGGTCAGCGCCCCACCGCTCGCCAAGCACTCCAACATGAAGCTTTTGGAGCTCCTAAGATCCCTGTCAAGATATGTCTAGTATGCATGGAGGAGCATCTGCTTTCCGAGGGCACGAGCTGCGAGGAGGGAGACTTCCTTTGCAGAGACTGTATCGAATCTGCAGTAGAAGCGGCGGCACAGCCACTTGCTAACGTAAGCGTGGATGCTGATGGAACGATGGCATGCATGAAACCTGAATGTAATGGAAGGATATCAGGTCAAGAAATCACCCGTCTTGCACCAACTGCTTTGAATCATCTTTTGTTAATTGCGAAGATGAAGGCAGAAAATGAAGCAGCAGTTTGGGCGGAGAAAGAGATCCAAAGGCGCATAGCAGAAGTTTTACGTGCAGATGAACAGAATCGCGACGCGCAACGGCATTTACTTCATATTCAAGAGAAGATCTTGAGCACATGTTGTCCGAACTGTAAGGCATATGTACACGATTTTGCCGGTTGCTGCGCTGTAAAGTGTGGTAATGATACTTGTGGTCATCACTTCTGCGCTTGGTGTCTTGGCTATAGTTCTCAGGATGCAAATGCTTGTCATGGTCATGTGAGAACCTGCTTGAAAAAGCTTGGGCAAGATCCATTTTTTGCTGATTCATTCGAGCAGGTTCGTGAGGCATGGCGGCTGCTACGTGCAGAACGTCTGCGTGAATACTGGAATGCTAATATTAGAGACAGAAATCTTCAGCATGCTCTCGAACAGCAGCTTGTGCCTCTGCTAACGCCAGACATCGTTGGTCCAGAATTTAAACTGTGTTAACTTTTATATGCAACTGTATTAACTACGCTGTCGGGTATTAACTACGCTATCGGTACACTGTGCTTTTTGGTGTACTTACCTAGGCTAAGAGCAAGGTTTGGGTTGTACCTCTTGAAGCGAGCTTGGCAATGATCAAGCGTAGCTCATACTAGCTCAATATTTCTGACTCTTGGAAGTGATCTTCTCTTGTCAAATGCAAAGCACAATTATCCTTCAGTACGTTTGTATTTGTTGAATTTCGAACTTGTCAACTTTGTCTATGGTGTCAGTCTTCGCTGCGGACATTTCGCTCTCTGTAGAATCGAACAGCCCCCCACAGGCCTACCCTGCCATCAAAGCGGCTGGCTAACCCTGAGTTTGCGAATCGGCTCTTGTACGTTCCCAATAACCATATGATGCTGGGGCATTCGTAATACGTTACTACTTCGAGCAGATGTTTCATTCATCAGAGCAAATTATAGGGTTAGCACACAATATCCAGATTACGTTGTCTTTCCAACTAGTCATTGTGAGACAGAGACAATTGAATTATAAAAGAGACATTTTTTCAAGCTTTCCTTCAGCAACTTTGTATGTATGTGTCACCTAATAGTACATCTTTTGATAAACGGGTCCCCGTCGAGTTGAGTTGACCGCCAGTATATCACAGGAGTGGCGAGGTATAATTGATTATTTGGCATTCAATCGTTTAGGATACTTTCTAACTTTGCGTAAACAAGTTCGATTCTTCGCGACTTGAAGTTCATTAATAATAGTGAAATCTCTTTTGTATTTATTGTGCAAGAATCGTATTACCATGCTAGAAGATGTGAAAAGCCATGCATCGTTGGCATTGCAACAAATCATTCCGATATTTACTTACATTCCAGCACGCATCGACGCTAGACACAGACGCGTCAAAAAAATTGCATGTTAGATGGGGTTGTTCTTGTGCATAGCAATCCTTAGATGTTGTTGGATACTATTATGAAGGTTAACGTAGTGACGGTGTTGGTGTTTGTAGCCAAGTACGAAGCTGGATTATTGATCGTCATGCATGTTTCTTTTAAGTCTATTGACTTTTCCATTACATCGATTACATTCAACAAGTGTCAAGACTGACACAAGTAAACCATCTGCTGGAGTAAATAGGTTGCTAAACTCTACACAATAAAACTTACATTGTAATAGTTCGGACGCCGAGGGCATAAGTCGTTGCTCTCTCCTTCTCTTTTCGTATTTTTTCTTCTTGTAATTTCTTCTCTACTAAATAGGTAGTTACAGACTATGACATATTTACTTTTAAAAATGGAAAAACAAAGTTATTTACAGAGGGTTCACCCTGTTTCAACAGGGAAATTGACTCAAATTCGATTGATTCTAGCGTAAGCAAGATAGAAATTTGAATCATTCTCCGTTCTCTGCTAGGTTTCCATCAAGCTCACTCATCTGTTTGAAGTACGCTTCTTTGCTCCCCGATAGTATGAAATGTCCTGTGGCGCTCTCAGATCTTAAAATCCATTTCCTCGTTGTCCTCACTAAATCAAAAGAGCATTTCTGCCTTATCACAGGACTTTCTAAACATCTCTTGCTTTCTTTGTAATCCAAAGCACAGCACGCCAAGTCCATACTCATTACAAAGAACCTGCGCTCAAAAAGTTCCTTGCCGAACTCTTCGTCCGTCTCCTTGGGCTGCAAAATTATTCACCGTGTACAATGCAGCGACCTTTAGAGTTTCTGTGTTCGGGGTGCTTCGTGCAACTAACACCTTTGGAGCTGCTGGAGGCTCGCAGAGACAACGTGGTCGCGTGGGAGATGGGCTTGCGTAGTATATGCTCGGAGTATGATTGGAGTGTGTATGTGGAGCTCTTTGGATGAACAAGAGCGGCCTTCAAATCATTGCGTACCTAAACTGTGACAAGTGCGGCAGGGAGGCGGGCAAGGTTTACCTAAATACCAATGGTATTGAGGACATGAATTTCAAGTTATGAAAAGCGTTAAATGTGCGCGGCCTTGCTGCTAATCTGCAAGAGCTTGGTCAAAGAGGTCTCAAGGTAAATTACAGCAGTCGAAGGCAACAATTACAGCAGCAGCAATTGCAACGCAAGAAACTGCAACGCAGGACACACGCAAATCCAACTACAATCAAATATGGTCAGAACTCTTTTGAAGATTCTATCGAAAGACTTGAGCGAAGAACCTCAACAGCCGGCTGAGGAACTATCCACAGTTTGCCAACGTATCAAAACTCTGCACAGTCCAAAGAACCGCTTGCGCCTAGCCCATCTGCTCTGTGTGCCTACAAAGAGAACATCACTAATGTTGCCCACACTGCCTACGCTGTTTTCCCTGGTCCTTTTTATTCGGACCAGCGGGCCTGCACCATACGTCATGAAGAGATGAGACTGGATGGTATGGACATAATGTACACCAAGCTGCACTGCATCTGTAGTTCGTGCTTAGAGGCCTTTATCAACTCGATATGCGATGACGACCTCTCAGAAATTTATGAAGATGGGAAACACTTTTTATCTAGCGAATGCAAGGATTTGATTCAATCTCTCAGGTTAGAGAGGCTACCTTCCAGCAGCGACTTTGCTTGCCAATAAACGCAGGTCACATGATCTTGCACAAGGCGAAAAGGCCGAGCGACGAGTTCAGGCCGAGGAAAATGCAAGAATTTGGGTAGAGCATGCTGAACGCGCAAGGGCCGCACGTGTTTTACGCCAAGCTAGGGAAGTGGCCAGGTGCAAAGAGGAAGCAAAGGCTAGAATACAAGCTCAAGTCAAGGAAAGTGCAAAGATTCGGGTGGAACATACCGAAGGGCTGCACATGTTATACGTCAGTCTGAGGAACAGGCTAGACGCCAAGCCCGAGAAGAGGTTCACGTGCAGCGTCAAACTCAAATACAGCGTGCATTAGCAGACCGAGAAAGAGGAGAAGTCCTACAGCGCACAAAGACATATATACGCCACATCGAGAATTCTATATTACTGACGTGCTGTCTCAGCGGTCATCCAGTTTTTTATTTTGATGGGGGCTTTGCTCTGACTTGATTAATGTCATTTCTGTGCATGGTGCTGTCAAAGCGTTGAAGAAACCCACAGGTGCATCCTTCACTGTAGCCGGAGGATCCCAGTTCGACGGAGTTGCAGGAAGAGTTCCGGAATTCTTGTCATGCGCGTTACCAACAGCGCGTCAAAATTTACTGGGCCTCTGATGGAATTCAAATAGATTCTAGAGACGTGAGTACGCTAATTTTTCAACGCTAGTTTGAAGCTCACCGGGATCTTCTTGATCCTGAGTTGCAAAGACGTGGCTACTTTAAATGCACCCTGCATTAATTGATGAATAAATTGTTCTTCTCCGGTGCTCAATGTCAAGGTAAATCCCATTTTTTTTAATTATTCAGTTTTGAAACTACCTAAGTAGCAGTATAAAGAAACAAGAGAGTATAAAAGGCTGACTTTGACATCCTCCATCACATTCGATCATACCACGCGGGTAACACCTCATCTCATTCGCACTGAGAAGTAAAGTCGCGTAGGGCCGGGTCAGTAGTATGATAGGGGACTGCATGCGAAGCCCCGGTGTTGAATGTTTTTTGCATTTTTCCCCCCGAGCCACTCATTTTTGGTACTTTGATATGAATCACTAATATTTGAGCAATGACATTAATTTACCACACAAAACGGAGTTAATATCTTCGTTTTTTACGTACGTATCGTTGGCTTACTATCAACATCACTGCATTTAGAAATGATAGGGGATCACAAAATTAATGTATCCTATTTTTTTGCAATGCATTAAAAGTTAGGCACCAAAGAGATAAATAAACAAAATTACTTTGCATTAATGGATGATCTACTAGGGAAAGTCAGGGGCAGTAGTTACATTCTCTGTAAAGCACATTTGCAGAAACAAATAAAAACTACGCATAAAAATAATATTGAATAGAAGATTCACAGAAAAAGGTCGCACTTGCTTTTAAAAGGGGCCATGCTTATCACAACTCTCAATCGCGAGATGCATTTTGTACATTTCGAACGCCATTCGCTGGCCGGAGGATTCATTTTTCATCTTCTACATATGCCCAGGTGGCGGACTCTCAAGGTAACAGCACAAAAGTCGTATATGTTAAAGATACCCTTCAGCAGCAGATTTGAGGAAATAAAATTTTCAGTAGCTTCCCTGAAGACAGCCATGTTATAATTACTATATTTCGAAACGAAGGCAAGTACCAAGAATTTTGATTTCAATTCTCCAGCGACCTGAATTGATCTAGATTTTTAGAGGAGAAACTTTGGCCATCTGGTGATGTACGACGTTTTATTTTTCGTTTTTCCTAAACTAAGTTAGTATTGGTACTTCGGCAGATACCTACTACAAGGAACATATTCATTAGACCAATAAAACAAAGGCATGACTTAGCTAGCATAAAATTCAACAGAACGTTGTTATTGTCGCAACAGTATAATTCCAATGTACAGTTGACTGCTTTTCGTGCACAGTTCAGTGCGAACGACAATGCGGGAAAAGGCATCTACATATGGACCAATTAAATGCACTGCGAAGTTCATGGCCACTTTTAACATTTGCAATGGTCACCGCGGTAATTGTTTATGTCGTAAAAGGTTCTACACTGTAGAGGAACCATATTAGAAAAATCTTTTATTCAAAAAGTCTCGCAATGCTATTGTCCTGGCCAAAAATGTGCAGATCACTTTGAATATTTTTGCGACCCGTGAAGTCGCTGGTGTTTATGAATAATTGTTCATTACTCTAGTCAGCGGCGAATTTTACAAAAACATACCAACGAGCAAAATAGCCGCATAGTGAGAATGACCAGGCTTATGACCCAGCATTGATTTCTTTCTCCAGAGGCCATGGTTTAGGCTTGGTGGCAGACCTCCTTTCAGGTGGACAGCTGATTCTCCAACAAGACCTCACTTGTTTCACAGACCTTTCTGAGGCATAAAAAACACCTTCTATAATTTAGAAACAAAGGTTCTCACTTAACTCTGTGCTCGCTGGCGGAGACAGAGACCTATCTTGCCAAAGCAGCGGTGCTGGCAGGAGCTCGAGCCTCGTCCAAGTCTCGCAGAGCCAAGGTTGATGTGATCTCATCTCACAGCTTCGTTCGTTTGGAGGCAAAGCAGAAGGAACTGGAAGCAACCTACAAGCGCAGGTAGTCAACCCAGCATCTTTGCTAAGGCCAAGCGAACCACCCACTATGCTCTACCTGCTCACGGCCAGGGCGCCTAGAGCAGTCCTCTATGATTTGATTCAAGTTCTGATGCTTTTTCCTTTTGATCTTCCCGCACTTTATTATAGAAATGAAAATACAGACTAGAGTTTAATCTATCTAGAACTTTATTTGAAGAATTGTCTAACTAGGAGTAACAGAACCTTAGCGTATAAATTAGAACTTGCAATTCTACTGTTGAGAACAATGATTGCCCAGCAACAACTTTACCTACACTACCGTCAAAGCAAGATATTGCATGTTTTGACCGCACAGCATCTTCTACCGAACTGGAGAGAAAGTTTCTTCTTTCCTTTCGAATCTGTACGATGACTGCAAATTTTGAAATATTTTGAAACATATCAATTGCGACGAATAAATGAGTGCCTGCGATTCCTTCACTGGGCCTTTGCACACAGCTTTTTCCCCAACACATCACTGTCAAAGATTAAGTTGCAAATCATTCGATAGCTGCTTCTTTATATTTTAGGGGGTGCTCTCACGAAATGCGTTTTTGAAATAAGAAATCCTTTATGAGTTCCTCTTTGCGGCATCTCCAAATTAACAAATGACCTTTCTTAACCATGAAAGGGTAGTCACAAAATAAGTGGTCGTTCTCAATTCGCGATTCTTTGTGCAATTCCCTATTCCACTGTTTCCCCTTCAAATCAGGTTTTCTATGTCGATGCTATCGAAGTAATTTGATGTGCAGGCACGAAGCGTACTTACCACACATTTGACTAGTATTTCCGGTTGCCAAAGGACTTGCTTCAAAAAAGCTGCAACATATCGTATTTCGAACGTCCGTGAATCTATTTAGAAATATTTTGTGGTGTTCTGTCGTTTGCACCAAGCTCCATGATATCGTTTTTAATAAATATTCTAATACATACAGGCATGCTGTTAAGTTCTGCTATTACACTGGAAAGCATTCGTATATAATACATGATTGTTGATTCAGAGTCTTATGGAGATTTGTATCACTTGCCTTCATCGAACGTACAATACTTGAGAGAATTTTAACCTGAGTTTGCCTCCAACAAAAACAACCTTTTTTAAAACTTTTAAAACAAGACTCAGCAAAACGAAAGCTTGACTTTGTTGCGGCTGCTCAAAACATTCGCGAAATGGCCCCAATAATGTTTTTTGATAGATGAGGTCATACAAAAGGTCTACTCTCTAAGGAAGCACAATTTGATAATTTCTTTGTTCGACAGAGCCCTTCCGTCGAACAAATCTACATCATCACCATACTGCAGAGTGCTCTGAGCATGAAAGTTTAAAGACAAACGTGATTCCTAGAAAGCCATGCTGCAGTAAACAACGTTGGACAGCTTTATGACCAATTTGAAAATGCTAACGAGCTAAAAACATTGGTTTCGGAAAGTTCACACACCAAGGATTCATTTGGATTGAGCTTCTAAACAGCAAGTCGGCTTGTCACCTGTCTAAGCAGTGGAGCCTATACTATTGTGCAACCCTTGATCTGAAGATGCTCTATTCTGTGCAGCAGCAAACTAGTTAAGACTCGTTAAGTCTCTCGAAGATCTCATTCAGGCTACATCAATAATTTCTGTCAATTTAAAAATTTGCAAATACTTTTACTCCTTTTAACTTTTAAAGATTAAAAACAAAAATGTATTAGAACAGAATATAAAAACAAAATTGTTTTGTTTTAATTAAACTTTTACTTTTGGTTTAAAATATTTAACTTTTCAAATTAAAAAGTTTAATTTAATATTAAACAATGAGTTTTTGGTGTTTTTGTTTGTTTTTACAAAGACAGATCGTACCTTGTACAATTTTAAAACTGGATCCATTCCATGCTAATCAGTACTCTTGTTGATAGAGAAAAGTAAAACATCTCTTGTAGATTGGTTTAGTGGTAAAGAAATGTTTTACATATCTATAAGGAGTTAAATTATTATAGCAAGTGGGATAAAGTTACAGAGGCTGGAAGATCTCACACAGTGAATGCCAACGTTTGCGAATATATTTCAGTCTTTCACGAAAAGCGAATGCACATTATCTTGCTCTTTCAAGAATCATATAAAAGGACCACTGAGGGACGGTGCTTCATTTAATTCCAGCAATAAATCTAGACTATCTGAATGTTCATTTACTTTTCAAGCTTGAAGCAAAACAATAATATAATCGATCAAACGCTACTGGACGTTTTTGTTCTTGTACATAACGTATTACTATGCTCAAAATAAACTAAACGAAGCATTCATTATGCATTAGTAACACCTTGTGTACAATTTGTGATGTAATTGTTGATCGTGTAGTGAATGACCGTAGGATGAGAATAAGCAATCCACGCGAATACGGTGTCTTCATGCCGAGAGGTACCTTGAAGAATACATTGCAGGAGAAGATATGTCTTTGACGTTGAAACGTGTTGCAATGAATACTCTCGATGGGATACGGCATCCTGATATGCTTCACCAATTCATTTTGCTATTAATAGAATGATTAGTGTTGGAAAGCACTTTAAATAATAATAGAAATTCATAAAAATTAAAACAAAGACATTTATTTAAATAAGTTTTTTAATTTAATATAAATTATTAATATTTATTTAGTTTGTCTTTATTTATTTATTCAAATAAATTCTTTTTAAAAGTATCGTTATTTTATTATCTTAATATACAGTTATTCCAAATCGAAGAGTATATTGACAATGTGGTGCTGCATAAAGCGTCGCATCCAATTATACAATACACAGTAACCATTGGGCATAGTGCGGCCAACAAATCTGAGAGGCCATTTCGATACTAACGCTTCTACTTTAGATCGCAAAGGTTCTAGCCTCATGAGTATCTTCATGTTTCAATTGTTCAAAGCAGCATGAATTCCTTTCTACTACACACCTTCATCACAATCGTTGCTCCACATATTGTCGTAACAGATATCTTGGGATACCTGACATTCCAGTAAACTTGGGGTAAGGTCAACTTCACCATATTGGGTATCTTCCTTTTTGTCCTGGCCCTCTAGGATATTTCCAAACAAGTTGTCCAATGAATGCATTCGCCTCATATTCCATATCATCAAGAAAAACCAGAGAAAACTTTCAATCCCCTCAAGCCTAAAATTTATTTTACTTTTCACTTAAAAGAAAGGTTGAAAGGACTTTCCTTTTTAATTGAACATTTTTTTATAGATAAAATATTTCCTCTTACCGTCCACGCTATCGTGCAACAAGGAAATCACACACCTACCTAAGAGGAAGCCTCGCCGGCAAGCATCCCCAAAACCTCTGACTACTCACGGCCACCCGAGTCTCGCCGAGCTCACCCAGCAAGGCTTCTTTAGTCTCCGCTTTAGCTAAACTAACTCACTCATCAGCTTAGTTTTCTCAAAGTTCAAAGAGTTGCGACTGCGCTCCACGCACGCATCCTCTTCGTTCACCTTTCCGCAGGCTAGCCTATCCTCCTACGGATACCTTTTCCCCGCGATTGCCTCTCAATCGACCAGGGGTCTCGTCCATTTCAACAATTTTACACATTTGTAATGACCAATTTATGAATGTACGAATCGTTTTATTCGGACTCCGCTCTTCGGGTAAAAAAAAAGATCAATTACATTCTTTCAATTTTCAATTTTTGTTTTTAACACTTTCATTTTCTAAAATTAAGTTTACTTCTTTTTTTTTCTTTAAACGAAAAACAAAAAACTTTTAGAATTCTATTATAATATATTTTTTAATTTACAGGAAAGGGGGTATTAAATAAACCTTTAAGTGAAAAACTTTATTATATTTTAAAATAACTCTCAATCAATCATTGCGCAGTGGCTCGCTTCTTTACGCCCACGTACCTTGTGGACGAAAAAGAGTCATTAGCTAAAACGGGCTTCAAGCTTTTCATCCTTGTGCAAATTATTTATGCAAATATGTAAATTTAATAGTCTTTTAAGTGACGGTCAGCTTTATTCTTACGTGCAATAAAGTTCCCGAGGGTCAGGATAGGGCGTGAGGAAAACATATTTTTGACAGCAGCAAGTCTCACTTTCAACTTAGCAAGTTGTCTCCGTGGCCAAGTTGGATAAGGTGCCTGACTACGAATCAGGAGATCGTGGGTTCAAGTCCCGCCGGAGATTCTGGAACCCAAAGTGTATTTCTTTTTGTTTTAGGGAAAGTAACTGTGGGATCAGATGCTTTACCTGCGTTTCAGTCTTGCCAAAGCAAAGCCACGGAAACTCGTACAGAAAGTAGACAAATTCCTGTTTATATCCTTCTGACATTTGTTTTCAAGCTTATCGATTCTCCATGTTCTCTTAAAAGCCTATGGTTTTAAACAGCACAGCATTACTTTTACTGCAAATCATCAAGGCTTTACTTTGAAACTATGTATACTCAAATGTATACCTTTACGTTAGTCTAATTCAGAAATCTGAGGATAAACAGAACCGATGATTTAAATTGTAGAAATCAAAATCATAGCATCATTATGATAAAATTGACGAGCCTTCATCAAGTGCCAAGGAAAGAACTGCCAAAGAAAGTTTAGCTTAATCAGCGATGCCTTGCACAAGTGTAGATCAAACCGGAGATACTTGTATACTACATAGAATTCCAAATCCCAACGTAATCAGCCAGACTGTAGAATGCCTTCCCGAATACTGTCTCCTCTTCTTTGGTTTGCAAGCTAGCAAGCATTGAAGAATAGCTTTTGCATTTTTCAAACATTCATTAAAAACACTCGATACATCATCATTTGTCAGTATGAAAAAGAATCCTTTAAAAGGGAACTAACCTTTCATTTCTTGAGCTTGTACATTCAGTAAAACACACCGTAAGATATGGATGGTATCAGTATGAAAAGAAACCAACAAAACTATTCAGTTTCCTAGTCTTGAAGTGAGTGCCTTCGCGCGGAATCCAACCACGGTCGTCACCGCCACAACGTGACGTTCTACCATCGTGCTAAAGTAAAGTCAAGCTTACTTTAGCACGGTCAAGTCAAAGCACATTTTGTATTCCTCATCCACTGCTCAAAGTCATTTAGCTTCGAAAAGTATATCTTCATGTTGGATTGGGTAATTCATTTAGCGACCTTTACCAGGTTGACAAATGTATCAATCAACTCCAAACTCAAAATTGTGAGAAAGACTAGATCAGCTATATCCGAAAGGTAAATCGGCAAGCGAGGAAATTACCTCTCGAATGCTTTCAAGTTCGGAAAGAAGCAGGAAGCGAAAATGAAGTGACAAGCATTTATAAAATATCGAACATTTCGGTTTGTCGTGGCCCACACTATTTTCGATTGATCCTTTAATTGACGGAGACTTCGTAAATAATTTTTCCATCTGCATTCAAAGCAGCACTATATGTTTTAGGGACACTGGTTTTATTGTCGATGTTGTTTGTCGTTCTTCTTTCTTTTTACAAAAGAAGAGCACTGTTGATTTATAGCTTCTACAATTCGTTGTATAGAAGCTTTCAAAATACTTAAATTACCTTCAAAGAGCTGAAGCTCTCAACTTTGGAGGGAACTTACTTCTTCAGAAAATAAAGGGTAGTATCATAAACGGGTATAAAAACAAATGTGGTATTTGCGAATGCAGGATCTTCTGGTTTTCACTCGTTCCCTTCAAATGCAGTCAATTCTACAGTTCAACAATTCCCTACAATGTTTTAAATCAGTCGATTCTCCGTTTATTTCACCCAGCAGATTTCGGAAGAAAGCCTAAATCTGCAAGGAATAGTATCTGTTTTTTATTTAAAGATAGAAAGATAGAAACATAAGCAAAACAAAAAACACTAGGAACCGAAACAAAAAAAATGCACGACACTTATTTTGAATCTATGTGGAATCCAAATTGAAGCAAAGCTACGTCGTTGCGGCTGGGATTCGAACCCAGGCGTTCGGAGAACAATGGATCAAGACATGTTGTACTCAACATTGTGAGCCACATAGCAGTCCACCACCTTAACCACTCGGTCACCGCAACACTTCCTAATTGAAATCGACAACAACCGTTTATACATCAATGAGCCTACTTTTCAAACAAGAATACGCAATGCACTTTAATAATTTTCACAATACTTGTATCAAAGGAGTAAAGCAAAATCCTTCATAATCTGTTTGTTTCTTTTAATTAGACAACCTTTCATGTTATCTTTAACAAATTTTCCTGTTTCAAAGATTAGACTGAGAGTTTATCTTTCCACTCATGTTGAAAGTTACGAAATTTTATAGCTATTGCCGGGGACCGCTCTAAGAAAGTACTTCAAAAAACCATTCCTCTAACAAATAAAAAAGGGAGCTTCACCAGTTTCTCCCTTACTCTGTGTAGAGTATAGCAAAAACTGATGAAACTCCCTTTCTACTTCACCCCTATCGCGTTTCTTTGTCTAAACTCAATCCCTCTTAATCACATTCCCGACCATGTACTTACTCTCCATTCATATGCCTCACTTTTCCACCATAGGGTGTTGCAACAAACTCTATGCAACACCCATAATCCACTTCTCACTTCACCAAGTTCTCATTTCAAAATAGCCTATTGTTTCCTTTAACCACTCCCTAGCCTTCGCCGTTCCCTGCCCTTGAATAATATCCAAGAAGAACTTCATCCCAAAATCATCTCAAACCAATCCAATTTACTGGGAGTCACCAACAATAAACACAATAAAAATAATAAAAGAAAAGAAAAAACTTTATACAAAAAGTACAAAGAACAGATCAACGGAACGAAGGCCAAACCTCAGCAGATCGTAGGGCAAGGCCTACTCTCATGCTTACAGTACCCCGTCCAAGCTAAGTCGTCTACAAAGGATCTCTTGCTTGATTCGTTGAAATTGTGATGAGTGAAAGCGCTGATTTTGACAGCACTCGTTTCAATCGGTTTACAAAAATTACTGTATAGATACTCGTAGTAACTAATCAAGCATGTAATATCATCGCCTTCAGCATCGTTTCGGACTTAGAGGCGTTCAGCCCTGAACGAACGCATGATAGCTTTGCGGCATTGACTTTTCAGACAACCGCGTTACCAATGATGCGGTCCAAAGGTTCCTCTCGTACTAACCTGAACTACTGGTACGACAACAACTTCATCAGTAGGGTAAAACTAACCTGTCTCACGACGGTCTAAACCCAGCTCACGTTCCCTTTTAACGGGTGAACAATCCGACCATTGCGCCCTTCTGCAAGCGCAGGATAGGAAGAGCCGACATCGAAGGATCAAAAAGCAACGTCGCTATGAACGCTTGGCTGCCACAAGCCAGTTATCCCTGTGGTAACTTTTCTGACACCTCTAGCTTGAAATTCTAAAACACTAAAGGATCGATAGGCCATGCTTTCACAGTTTGTATTCACACTGAAAATCAAAATCAAGAGAGCTTTTACCCTTTTGCGCTAAGTGAGATTTCTGTTCTCACGGAGCTCTCCTTAGGACACCTGTGTTCTCTTCTAACAGATGTGCCGCCCCAGCCAAACTCCCCACCTGACAATTTCTATCGCGGTGATTGTTCCAGAACTTATGTACCAGAACTTGAATACTTATCAGCATTCAAGTCACACTGTGACGATATAAGTAAAACGTCGATGTGAGTGGCGGTATTTCAAGGTTGCTACAAGTAGCTCCCGCCTATTCTACACCTCACATGACATTTCACAATGTCAGACTAGAGTCAAGCTCAACAGGGTCTTCTTTCCCCGCTGATTCTTCCAAGCCCGTTCCCTTGGCTGTGGTTTCGCTAGATAGTAAATAGGGACAGTGGGAATCTCGTTAATCCATTCATGCGCGTCACTAGTTAGATGACGAGGCATTTGGCTACCTTAAGAGAGTCATAGTTACTCCCGCCGTTTACCCCGCGCTTTTTTGAATTACTTCACGATGACATTCAGAGCACTGGGCAGAAATCACATTGCGTCAACATCGTTTCCGACCATCGCAATGCTTTGTTTTAATTAAACAGTCGGATTCCCCTTGATCGCTCCAGTTCTGAGTCGGTGTTTAACTGTTGCCTGGTGAATGATTAGAATGTAAAAGACAGGTCAGCCCGACCACGCATCGATTGCTCAACACATGTAGGCCGTCCCACACAAACACACCCCAACCGCCAAACAACCACACCTCAGAGCCAATTCTTATCCCAAAGTTACGAATCTATTTTGCCGACTTCCCTTATCTACATTCTTCTATTGACTAGAGACTTTTCATCTTGGAGACCTGTTGCGGTTATCAGTACGGCCAGAGGCAAAATGATGCCGCCCTTTGGATTTTCACGGGCCGTCGAACATGCACCGGACAACCCCAAAACTGGGCTGCTCTGCTTCTTCAATCGCCCCCTCGCTCCGCAAAGGACTTCCGGGGTGATTAATTAAAGAAAGAATTAAAAAGAAAAGAGAACTCTTCCCGGGATGCTCGCCAACGTCTCCAAACAGCGCTAGCGTTACCGCATTGAACACTAACCTCTGGTTTGCGAATATTAACGCAATTCCCTTTCGCACGCGGATTGATATCTTTCAAACAATCATCCATTCCACCATCTCAGGCCATGCTTAGGACCGACTCACTCGCGTCCAATTGCTGTTCACGCGAAACCTTTCCCCACTTCAGTCTACAAGGATCTCTCTTGTATACTTGCTACTACCACCAAGATCTGCACTAGAGGCCGTTCCACGCAGGTTCACAAC
>SMSO01000012.1:0-60536 GCA_004764695.1 Schizochytrium sp. TIO01 | reverse complement strand
AGGTTAGGTCATTCACTCATTCATTCACTCATTCGCTCCTTCTTCGTTCTTCTACGAAACGCAAGAACACCAAAGAACGTCGAAGAACACCGAATACCTTCGGCGGAAAATCTCGTTCTCCACAGTTGAGTGAGCAAATGAGGCGGCGATTTCGCCAACAACAACAACAACAACAACAACAACAACATCAGCGCAGAGCTAGCTAGCTCTTCCTTCATCATGAACTAAACGAGGCCAAACTAGGCCGGGCAGACCCAAGCCAAGCCAAGCCAAGCCAAGCCAAAGCTCTCCGTCGTGGCATGCGTCCCTGCTGCGGCGTGCGTTGATTGGTCTTCGCCTACGTACCAATCAATCTCCCTTTTGCACGAAGGTTTCATCGAGTCGATGCTATCTATCTATCTATCTATCTATCTATCTATCTATCTATCTATCTATCTATCTATCTATCTATCTATCTATCTATCTATCTATCTATCTATCTATCTATCTATCTATCTATCTATCTATCTATCTATCTATCTATCTATCTATCTATCTATCTATCTATCTATCTATCTATCTATCTATCTATCTATCTATCTATCTATCTATCTATCTACTATCTATTATCTTTGTATGGTTTGGGTCCACTAAGTGTGGGTTTGTGCCACGCGCTGTTGCATGAGAATGAATGAGCAAGAAATGAAGAACTGCAACTGTAGTACTTCTGCAACAGCGAGGCGAATGCAATGCGAGGCGGTCTGCCGCCGCAGCGATCGATCGCACGGCGCCAGCGCCGAAGAAGGCGTCGCAGCAGCAGCGGGGTTGGCTACATATGGGAGGGTACCAAATGGATGAATTACTTGTTGTGAGCTGAAGGCTTTCATTTGGAGGTTTCCTTTCCGAGTGCAATCAATCAGTGCTCCTGCGCGAATCGAGTGATTGAGGTACGGTTGGCTCCAATCGTACCATCGTGGAGCGCGAGCAGCCAAGGAAAGCCCAAGGCCTGCAGCACACGGAGGAGCCCGTTGAGCCCAGCGGTGGTCGCTGTCAAGGTGCCTCTTGCCACACGTTTTGGTTTGGCTGCAGTCAAAAGCTGCTGCTGCTGCTGCTGATGATGATGATGATGATAATCAAACGGCGTAGGAGTGAATGCCTACCTCTCGCAGCCCTGGAGGGAAACAGCAGCAAGAGCTGAAGCCGGCAACAAAGTCAACGGAAGCTTGACGTCTTAGGCCGAGGGTAGTACATACAGAGTGCGTAGGATTGAAGTTTATGCAAGTCTGAGTTCCTGGTCAGCTAATTCGGCGTGCTATTGTAACTGTTGTAAGTAAACAAAACTATTGGTTAGTTCACCTTGGAAAGTCTCGTTGTGTGGAGAAGAGTAGTACCAACTTCTCCGCTGTTGAGAAGAAAGGGAGTGAGTGAGATGCCGCACGAGGTTTCCATGCAATGGGAGGCAGCAAGGAGCTAGCTAGTGGCGGAGGCACCGCGGTGTGGACGGCAGCGCTGCAGGCTGTAGGTTCTGCAGGACGAGGCCAGCGATATGTGGGATTGGAGACCACATTCGTTTCCCTCTGTTCATTGAGTGCGTGCTAGCCAAGCAGGTCACATGTGGTATAGTCAACAGGGAGACAGGCAGATAAACAGAAAATTTTGTTTCAAAGAAAATTTGTAGATTGTAGAGAAAGCGGTGGGAGGAGATCAGTGGAGCATGCGCCTGGTGTCAGACAACTGATAAGGGTTGGTCTTTGGATGGCGGTTCCGTGGCCGTATTCCTTAGAAGTGGACCTTGTTGTTTTCCCCAGAATTCAAAGCTATGATCACCTCAGAACACGCAGCTCCTGACCAGAACATAGGTGCCCAGTGCACCCCCGCGCCATAACATAAGCCTTCAATCAAGGATAGCATGGATTGCCTTGTCTATACCTTTACATTAAGTGAGTGGTATGTGAACGAGACATATATACAGGTTCCAATTTCAAGCTAGACGCACCCCTACTGTCAAATTTGCAAGAGATCAGCCATCTTGCCAAGAACTTCGCAAATAAAAAATTTATCTATATAAAGTGATCTTCTTTCTACTTGGGAAATGGATATTAGTCATTTAGCAATGAACGTTTGCGACCTTTTTGATATCAGAAATTAAAATGCTATTGAAGAAAGTATATAGAATGAGAATTTACCGCTCTATTTTCTATAAAAAATTTTAGGACATCGAAATGATATCAAACACCTACATGCAACCAGCTCATTTGAAAAGATTAACACATTCAACACAAGTATGAGATGCTGAAAGATCATCATATTAGCAGAGTTTGCTTGAAACGAGTAATACAATTGGGTTTCCTCCCTGCAAGTACTAGGATGAGAGTGAGATTAACTAGAACACAGCATAAGAAATATTTAACATTAAATAGAACTCAACGCATGATACAAGCGAAAACAATAGCTCATGATGAGATCTTGCTTCCACTATTTTTTTGAGAGCCGTGGAACTTGATTAGCGACAAAGTCCAGGTGCGCATGAAAAATATGCTTGTACGGTTCGGTTACAGAACCATCTGGGTTGATCATGTCCCGAAGAGATCGCATGATTGCAAACTCTCCAGCAGGAAGCGAAAACACAGCAACGAAATGAGACCTAGGGGATCCTTTCAAAGAAGGCGCTGGTATCGTTATATGCCCATGAATAAATTTAGACACCAGAGTGTTCTTCATGGGAATATTGATTTTTTTCAACTCTGCAGCGCAAGACATGCTGCTGTAAATAAAGGAGCTTTCTTCAGATGAAAGAATCTGTGCAGGTTCATGAGTCTTGCGAGCGTTCGCAAAGCTGTTTGTAGATTGACATGAAAGGACATCAGGTTGGAATCTCAGCTTTTTGCTGGACGTCATGATGGGTGAATTGCCATTTGCTACTCCACGATGGTGCTCCTGAATTTCAAAGAGACGCAAGTTATCAGTTACGAGTACAGACCGGACTTCGCGGCCTAATATTGCGTCAGCGTCCAATTCTTCATACCGCCAAGTTATAGGCATCTTCCTTGCTTCATTCATTTGAGGAGGCTTCTCTCTGTTAGGGATCTTGTCGCCATTCTGCACGTGTGAGGCACCACGTGTGGAGTCAATGGTGTGAGCAAGAACTTCGTTGAGCCAGTACTTTTGTAGTAGCACATGCAGATCCGATGCCTCCGCTTGAACATTTAGGACCTCATAACGGAGGTTAACACGTTGAACCTCATTGTGAGCAACATGTTTAGGTAATAGCTCAGCGGATATGCGCATGGGCATCCCATTTAATGAGCTAATTGTGCATAAATGTGGCCATGTGCGAGAGGTGCATGCCATGCCTAAGACCTGTGTTTGCGAGCTTTCTATAATACCTTTGCAGCAGCGTACACTCTCTTCTACAAGTATACCAGGATGATCCACAACAGCATTCTTAATATCGCCAAGTACTGCCTTGTAGATCCGAATTTCCTTACGCAGCAATTTGTTCTGTTGAACTAGATCCATAGGGCATCCCAGTGAAAGCACATCTACCTCAAACTGAAGGTCCGCAATGCGCCTAAGATAAAGCTCTCGTGACTCCTCCAATTCTTGATTCGCTTTTCTTAGCTCATTTTCAGCTTCCTTACGCTTCTCACGTTGTTTGCGGCAAGCTTCAGCATTTCGTGAGTTCACCGTTTTCGTTATCTCCCTTTTCACTTTATTCATCTCCTGTCCTTTTCTAGACACAGAATATGACGACTTTTTCGCTTTTGAGGGTAACGTCGGATTTATTGTTGTTTCTGGTTTTCTTTCCCTTATCGTTGTTTCGGGAATCGCTTTCGTCTTCGAAGGGCCCAAATTGAGCCCTGTTGGAGAGGTCGTCCAGGTCATAGATTCCGAAGTCGGTAAGAACTCTGCATCCACAATACATTTATAGTCTCCTGGTCGCCTTCTTTTCGGAGTTCGATGCGTCTCCGCCAACCTTTTCGGCGAGTTTCTTCGTTTCTTTGTCACGTTTGCTTTCAAGTTCTCGTTATGAACGCCAACATTGCTGCCTCCGTTGTAATGTTTCATGACGATTCCTGGGGTTTCTGCCACTATAGGAGGACCGTACCAAGGTACTCAGTGGTGCATCAGCCCTGCGTGGCCGTTTAGAGCATGTTGCTGGAATTCGGGATAGCTTTGGGGTGGCCCCGGCTGCATCACCGCGGGCAGGAACGGCGGTCTAGGTGTCGTGAACCTTGGCATGGCGCGTGTGGCGTGTCCGCTTGCTGCCATCGGCCACAATTCAGGCCACTGAGATGAAGAGGAAACTGAAATAGGTGCTTGATGAGCATGGGGCGGCTCTGGCCGCGGTCGCGGTCGCGACGAGCGCATCGGGGAGATCTCCGTTGCGAGTCTGGCCCTTTTTTCTTACACTTTTCCATATGCTCCTCGTTCTATATGTTTTTTATTATATTGAATTATTTTATTTTAAAGTTACAGTACTCGGATACTTTGATGTTGGTAGGATGTAGACATCTTCAGGGTTTGAAGATGGAGTTTTAGGGCACCTGGCAGCTTTATCGAAGCGCAAAAACTTCAACAGGGTTTTTAAAGTCGCGTGGTTGCCTTTTTTCTTGGTGTGAGGAGTCTCCTTTACTTTGAGACAGGAATGCACTTCAAATGAACGCGGCGATACAAGTGTTCATTAATGGGATGAGGGTGTACAGTCCAACTATGTAGAGTGATCGCGGACGAAGAAGCGCACCGGGAGCAAATGGCTTCGGACGTCAAGAGCTCAAATGCAAGACGTCAAAGGATGCTGGAGAAGTGAAAGCGAGGTGCGACCCCTTTTGGTTCAAGCCTTCATGTTTTGTAAAACGAACAAATCCTATTTACGAAAGAAGAGCATTCGACGGTACAAACCTCGAGCGATGATTGAGAGCAAGTAAAAGGGTTTTAAGATTAACCTCCTCAGAGCTCTTCACTCTTCACCAACGAGAGTTTTCAACCTGCCAGGCTAGGGAATTTAAAAGTGAGACCGTCATTTTACGATAGGAATATATTAACTATAAATACAATATGGTGCATTTTAACTAAAATAAAGATATAGTCCCTGAGAATAACGAGAAAATAGACCAGGGGAAAATGAAATTGGTGTTTGTTTTGAAATAAAATATTTCTGGTTTAAGTTCAAGAAGAATTAACTCCCAGCATAGAACACCAGTTCTTAAAATACATAAGGCAACATCGGGATGGTAGGCTCTGTATCGTGAACCTGACACCTGTATGAAACATTTCATAGCTGTTATCATCTTCGCGGTTCACAATCGCGATGGAAATGAATGCGGGCATGATTATCGTCTACCAAAAGTGACACGAGAAAGTCTGATTTCAATGAGGCCAGGTAAAGTAGACATTTTCTTTTAGATATCTTGAACAATGATGAAACGGTTGGTACCTAACTCATCTGGTCTACATGCAACACACTACCGGCAGTTGTGAAGATAGTGAAGATAACGAAAATGGCGCGATTGATCACATCTAATATAGGAGCAGAGCTATTGTGCTGCGCTTAACATTGGATACACGATAATATTTCCCCATCATACACTACCATACAAACATGGACTCCTTCCATGATCAGTCTTTCTTTGCTCTCCTCCCTTTGACGAATTAGCGTGATCTACATGATCACTAGGAGCAAACAGAAGATAAAGCAAAATCTTGGCAGCTTATATTCCCATAATTTTATCCACATTACAGAGCTCGCTCCATAACCAGGAAACTATATCGGCATGTAGGCAACTATCAAGGATCCATGAGAAAGATTGCAAATAAAGACAACACAGTTGCTCCCCCACAAAGGCAATCTTGGTGTACCCCAAAATGCATGTTCTCGCCGGCGCCACTCTTAGTGTCTTTTCGGATCGAGCTCCTGGGATCCCTAACAGTGGCAACCAACCATTACGACAGACAAAAGCCTATCCTGTAACAAAAAATATTCACAATATGTTAACTTGGGTTGCTTCTATGTTTTGGAGTTCTAAAGAAGAAAGTCTGTGTTTTCTATGGAAAAGACCTCTTTGTCTGACCACTTCAAACGCTAAACTTAATCTGCAAATAGATTTCTAATACATAAATGTAAAGCAAAGGCCAAAATCGAAACTTCTGAAGGGCTCTCCGCTCGTGGGGTGACCGCATACCCTTTCCGAGAGATCCAACAAAATTTACAACACACTTTCAGAATCGTAGATACGAGAACCAAAACACAGCATTTGGCTACCCTTTCCCTGTATTAATTTCTAGTTCTGAGGCAAACGAGAAAATGTTGAACAAAACGGGCGGAACAACACAACTGCGGATTGAAAACAAAGTTCATGAAAGGAAAGAGATTCATCCCAGATCAGGACTTGGTCATGTGCACTGCATCGAATCTGTGAAATAGAAGATCTCTTGTGCAATGCGCCCAAAGTGAGCAGTGAAAACTTGACGGCTGAGATCTGTCAGCGAATTGTCTGGTCTCACAACCTGGTCCATTGACAAGTAATCCGAAAAGGCTCCTAGAGGATAAGAGAAGGCGGAAACAGAATGCGAGACAGTCGGGTTAGCTCCAGGCGTTACAACGTGGCCGAAAACAACCTTGCTTTGCAGTGTACTGGTGTTTATCGCTCCAGCGCGTTCTAATTCTTTATCGCATGATAAGCTTGCATGGATATAACAGCGCACAACACCAGGCTCCACCAATTGCAGTTGAGCTTGCCGATTTGCTCCTGACGAATTTACTTTAGATATCATCGTGGAAGAAGGGTTTTGCCGTTGCTTTGATTGCATTGGTTGCTGCAGAGATCGCGCTTGCAATTTCGAAGGTTGATTTGAAGCTCCAAATTTACCTGGTAGAGTGACCTTATTTGCATGGTGTGACAGTGTGGAGTCGACCGTTTGGAACAAAGACTGTTGAGCGATTTGGGGGTAATTTCCCGCGGGGCGCCTGATAACAAAGGCGGATGGGACGAGATCAGACCGGGTGAGAGAGGTTGCTAATGTGAACTCGAGTGGACTTGATGCTCTAGGAAGAAGATCTCGAGAGCATTTCATCAGGCTAGTTTTACTGTTCTTGATTCTACCAACAGTTGTATCAAAAGCAGAAAGGTTCGAAAATTGCCAAGGCGATGCCGGTGACGATTGCAGCCTTGCGCCGTGCAGGGGCGGGAAGTGATCGTTGGCAAGCCAAAGCTGCGATAGGCAGGTGTGAAGATTTTCGGCAGAAAGTTGTGCGTTATAAATCTCAAAGCGAATATTGATTCGTTGCTTCTCAAGAGTAGAGACCATCTTTGGTAGGAAGTCCATATAGACTTGCATTTCCATACCTGTTGGGTGTTGGTTAGCATAAACTAGAGGCCATGCAAGTGAAACATGAACCATGCCTGTGAGCTGTGCAACTGCATCGTTAGTGGCAGCGGAGACTAGTCGTATCTGTTCTTCAACTAGCATCCCAGGCTGTTTCGAGATCGCCTGGACAATTCTAGCTACATATGATTTGTGTGTCGCAATTTCAGTCCTCAGAAGATCATTTTCGTGCTGTAAATTCACTTCGCATGACATTTGCAGGGAGTCCACCTCCAGTTGAAGCTCCGCAATCCTCATCAAATACAATTCGCGGTCGCTCTCAAGTTTCGTCACGTTGCGCCTCAGCGACGCTTCATCTGCCTTGCGTCGAAGTCTTCTCCTTCTGCACGATTCAGCGTTGTTCACACGTTTTGGCTTGGATTTTCCAACCTTTGCGCTTCCATGCTCCTCATCATCGTCTTCATCATCCTCGGCGTCGTCCTCGGCGTCGTCCTCACTATCATCACCTTGATATTTGAATCCGTCACCACATCTTCGCCCCGAGTTGCTGCTACTGCTTCTTTTGAATGCAGTTCTTCTTCTTTTGATACCAATTTTTGTTCTCATCTCAATTGCAGACAAATTCTTTTGTCCATTGAGCTGCTCAAATGCAGATCCTTGTGTAGATAAACAAGTTTTTTCTTTCAAGTTCTTCGTCTTTTTGACGGCCTTAGCCTCGAACTTTGACTCATTAATGGACCTGATCCGAGTCTCAAATCCCTCAAGGGCACCGGTTGCAGTAGATTCGTCCGCATCCATTACACTGCTACAGCCCATTTGATTTGGGGGTATTCCAAAAGCGCCATAGTACCCATCTTGTGCGCTGCCCTCTTCGTTATGGTAAAACACTGGTGTTTCCGGCAAGCTGCTGCTGTGACTGTCACTAATGTTCCGTGCGTTGCGGCCAAGGGTGACAAGCTCGCACTGGCTGTTGCCTATAGTCCTCGCAGGTCTGTTTGTTTCATGAAGAGACTGGTCGTGGCAGGGTTGCTCGCCTCGCTGGTCTTCTCCGTTTGGGCCGTCGTCGACGATCGTGTTAAGGAAACCCGTGCGCCAGTTGCTGCCGTCGTCATCAGCAACGAGGGCTTCCCACGCCACTATCGGAACCCCCGAAGCCATGATAAGGGCGGGACTGGCCTGCCGCGGAGCCAGGAACCGCGATCGGCCGTGCTTCGCGCCGGGCTTTTCAGAAAGAAATCGATTTGATTCTCCTTTTACTTTTACTCGGGGGATTCCTTTGTGACTCTTCTTATGTTGTTCTTTTTATGTATTTTTTCCTCTGTTTAATGAAAACTTTAAGGCGTTTTGTTTTCTGTTGTCTTTCGTTTTATGGAAACAAGCTTTCGCAAACCAATCTGATTGCCTGATTCGCCCAAAGATTAGAGCCTCGGTGGCCCCTGGCAAACGAAGTTAGTCTTCCCCAATTCTCTCGCTGCCACGTATGCAGCTAGGCCGAATGCCACTTTAGAAGCGCAGTTCTCTACTTTCTTTTCGCTGGGACTGCCCGGTTCAATATTAATTAAAATTTTGTTTGCCCTGGAATTGTTGGGAAACACAGTACGAAAAGCTTCCCGCCACGTTGTACGCGCACACGCACGAGAGGAGCTTGTCCTGGAGCGCCTCTTCGCGGAGGATGGACTTCCGTGATGACCTCGCAAACTGGTTCTTATCAGCCTTGACAGTGCATAATATTGAGCTTCAAGAATGGCGAAAGTAGGTGAGTATGTGCAAATATATGCGATGCAATGGACTAAAAGCAGTCGATTGCGTTTGCGAAGATCTCGCAATTGAAGAAACCAGCTTTAACGGCAGCAAGCGTTGGGGATTTGCTGACGACAGAAGTTGATGCTTATTTGCACAAAGAAAAGTTTTTACCCGGTCTTGCGCATATTTAGGAAAAGGCAACGATAAATTTGGCCACGCAATTCCGATATCACCCGTGTACAATGGTGCTAGATTTAGAAGACGCGAAAGAACTAATACGGAGTGCTGATGCAGATCTTGGTTTTCATCCTCCTGTTCGCGCTTTTCACGTTGTTGATTCTGATTAATTTCAATCCGTTCTAGCGCAGAGAGCCGCTGTTTCTTTACTCCAAAGTGTTGCAACCCAGGTTATAATCCAATGAATTCATTCATGTATAAAGGTGTATGTACACTGATACACGCTCTGACTTTTACTCTCCGTTCGCGAGCGATCTGGGCCTGTCGAACTGGCTCATTCCTCGCTTCCCCGAAGTTTCTTTCACATTCAACAGGGCGTTGGAGGAATCCTGCAACAGAGCCCTCGTGAATCACCCGAATTTGACCTTTCTTGAATGTTTCATTTCACGATAATTATGGTTGATCGTGGTGGAAACAAAAATAATAAGATAAGTCCCAAGTCTTTTCCTATTGTAGCACTCATTAGGCCTTGAATAGCATTAACTCAGCAGTGCCTCTATTTACTTATTATTATTTTTATCAATTAAAAAAATAGGTGTAATTAAAGACTAAATAATGATTTATCAAAGTTATAACCTCTTCGCGTCTATTTTAATTTAAAATATTGTGCAATCATTACATCGCGACAAACTTGGACTGAGACCAATGCCGGTGCTGAGAGAGTTCTTGTTGTGGGTAATACGTGCGTATGCAGTATCTTCAATGAAAGAGTGTGAGCTGGAGCATATGGAGACGGCTGTGGGTTCCTAGTTCCCTCGCTGACCTGTTTAGAGTTGGGATGTTTTTAGTGCATTTTACTCTATCAAAATAAAAATTCAATGAATAAGAGGTGCGGTAGAAACAGATCAAATCTGAGGTTCGACAGTATGCCACACACGCCGTCAAAGTCTCGCTAAACGCCTACGACGGCACTCCGCCATCTACCACGCGTATGAGTCTTTTGGTTTGCGGCTGTTGTGAGTTCAACAACGTATGGACTCCTCACTTTACCAGGTTTCATGTAGTGCCTGAAGAGTTAAAAATCTCGCACTCATCGAGTTGGTTATCATTGTAGTTTTATGAAAACGATCGAGATTCTTAAATCATGCGAGCATTACATTCGTTTTGGATTCCATCTCGACCAACCTGGTCCGACTTGGCTTTGCTATTGTTGGTTTCAAGAGTTCAAGGCAGCGATATCACCAACAGGTCTTGGGAGGCGGGTTGAAAAGCTCGGAGCCTGGAGACGAAAATCGAACATCGAAAATTGAGTATCAATTCAGTATTCGCGTTATAAGAAAACTCCAAGGCAGCCTTTGCCTTGCCATCCAAGACCAGACAAACGCCACAACGAATAGGTATAATCGATTTACTTGCAGTGCATGAATGCATTGATTGCATCATGTTCCCATTTGTTTTTGTAAAATTACGAAGAACTGGGTACCTGGGTAGACGATAAAACGCCGACTGCAGCTTTGGCCTGCGAGACCCGGGGGGTCGCAAAATGATGCATAGCTCAGGAACTCCGTGTTTTCTGTAATGTCGCGTGTTTTGGCTTTGGACTCGTAGTACTGGGCGTTTTAGAACAGTAGCTAAGAAGGTTTTAGTGATTCATTTGCTACTTTTATTTTTAGTTTGATGAAAAACATTTTGGCTTCTTTTGTTGGGCGTTCGTTGTTGCTTGCACGCACACATGCCAGTTTCCAGGTCAAGCAAGCTAGGGCAGGAGAAAGCTCTTCTTCTGGCATGGCCACTGTGGCCCTGCAAGCTTTGAGCGGAGCTAGAGAGACCGGAAGGAACGAGCATCTCGGGGCTGATGTGGCTCTGTACTGCCTTCTTGGCACGATACGCCATATTGCGATGGAAACGCTCACAGTCAGTTTAACTGCCGTTTATTTGTTTTATTTATCATTTCTTTTTTTCATATTGTACTTTAAAAAACATTAAAAAAATATCTGTTTTAAATAAAAATCTACAGTACCTAAAACATTAATTAATTTTTAATTCTTAATTCTTTGTGGGGGATTAGCGTTTCATTTTTCTCTCATCTCCACTGAGCACTCACACGAAGAAACACATCAGCATCACTGATAGTAGACAGCAACACAAGCAACAGAAGCAAAACATGGACTGAAGGCCATTCTGGCGTAAAGAAAGCATATGGAAACGAGATTTTAAAAAGCTCAAGATCTCAAGAAAGGATTTCACCAAGATCAAATTAAGAATTTATTTTCCCATATGCTATACTCATTCCGCTAGAAAAGAGATTTTAAAGAGAAACCCTTGTAGATCTAAAAGAAGAATCAATCAATGCTTATGGCAAACATAAATAAAACGGTTGCGTTATACCTTGAGCGAGAATACGTGTCTCGTCTCTCTCAACAAGTTCTACCATTTAAAAAGCCAAGTGAATTTGTAACATCGGCGTAGAGATTGCGACGCAGGTACAGGCACGAATCAACATTTCTTCTTGGTGCTAAAGCAGACCTTGTAAAACATTTGCCAAGTTGTTGATCGATTGTATATGTACGTAAAATGCCATCCGCTACGAGTGCAGCGAGTCAGAGACCTTTGCATTGGGTCGTGCTGTGGCCCGCACGGGTCCGAACATTATTTACATATCAGCTGAGTAAAATCTAACTAGAGCGAATTACTGGCCAGTTGCATCACAATTTTACTCGCCTTTCAGCCTACAATCGTCTGTTGTCTTCTTTATATTTCGCCCCTTGTAATTTTTGAGGGGGCAGATAGATTTAAGAACACTGCATCGATTAGAGAATGTCGCCTACTAACTTCTACTATCACTTAGGTAAACAACAATAACATTACACTACTCTCCATATGCAATTGCACTTCTTTTAGTCTCAACTGGGGTTCACTACAACTTAAATAGCTGAGTTTTGTAGTTAATGGATTAATCATTCAAAGCAAGCTGGTGAAAACAAAATGCCTATAGTTGCGAAGAGCATTTCTTTGCTTACGCCTGCCCTGCAAAGCATATAATTAGTATTTAAGTGAGCATTCTAAAAGATGTTATAACTCAAAACCATATGCAGAAGCATTGTTGTTCTGGATTTTCGATTTTCAAAATATGTGCCACGAAACAGATTTTCGAAAGGACGTTCAACCCAACAGTAGGTAGGTTACCTACCTACTACATACTATTTGACACCTGACTACTGTTATCCAGGTAACCCTTCCTAGTCATGTCTGCACTCTGAATTTCCTGTTACAAGGATAAAGAACACTGTGAGTTCTTGCCAAGTTCGAAAGTGCTGAGGACCACTCACAGACATTCCTAACTCTGCATTCATCAATTCTATGAATGCAAAATGTGACACATGTGCCATTGGCTCGACAATCCGATAAAGTATGGATACCAAACGCCAGCGAAATATCTAATGGGAGGAGCTCGCGAGTCTAAGATGGCGAACGAGATCGGCAATTTATAGCTAAGCGAAAAAAGAGGCTCAAGAACTCAGCCAAAAATATGATGCGGTTTTCTTAGTGTCCAACAGATTGTTTAAAACCAGAAATATTCAACGAGATACCTGGTTAATTGATTACCTTATTACTACCACGGCTTTATGTCTTGGCCGCTGCTTACGAAAAAACAAAACAACAAAAACATCACAGCTGCATACTAAGACGTGTCAGCTTGCGCAGTCCACGTCTAGCTTGGGTAGACGATGTCAGAGGTGGTATAATCTAGTGGTACACGACAATGTGAGTATTTTTATTATTTTTTTTTTTTAAGGGGCCTGCACTGCGCTCAGTAACACTTGAGACACTGTTGGTTTAGCTTGAAGAGTACTTTCAATAATCATTGGATATAAGAGTACTACTTCACAATGGTTATGTCTTCTCTAGACTTACCTCTAGACTTACTAGATGCATACCCAACTTAGAGAGTTCCCTCCTTTTGAAATAAAAAATATTATATGAAAGCAACGTTTCCAGTATTTGTGGTAAGGACGCAGCTCAGTTGTGCCTGCAAAATTATTTGGCCGCGTTTCTCTTTCCTTCTCGTGCCTTAGTTTTTTTCTTTTAAAATGCTACAACATTCTTCGATCCTGAAAAAATGCCTTGATTTTGCAAAAGTGGTTAGCCAAGTTCTGAAGCCAAGTTCTGAAGCCAATTTCTACGTCTAAATCAATTTAAATGAACAATTATCAACAGACAAGCTCCAACTAATAAATTGTTTGGTGATGCAAATATGCTGGAGGGAACATGATGCCATCAATTACTCCCTTTGGCCAGGTATCTCTTTTATGCGGGTATCGCTTCTCTATGGCGGCTAAATTAAGTACATTGCGGCTCTCTGATTGACACATTCTAATAAGTTGCCAATTTCGTTGAAATCTCTGAACCTACGCTAGCATGATATAATGCATAATGCAACACTTTGTAGATTGAATTCAGTTTATCCGGCAAAACCGTAAAGAAGAAGCTAGCGTAGAATAAATGAAACGAAATGCTAGCCCGGACAACAAGGCATCAGTGACTAGTTCTTGTGCATACGCTCGGTTGCATTAGAGATTGATTGATCGTTATTTTAGCACAAGAACCTACGTGAGAAGCCGTACTTGCTAGTGTGCACGATTCTGCACTACGCGAACAACCAAGACATGCACAGCATTTCCCTATGTAATCCATCTTTAAAACTACGTCAAAGTGCAAGTTCTGCTCTGCATAGAATTATTTTGCCCTGCTTGCATCGAGTCGCATTGGGCAATACTGGTGTGGTTTGCACTGCCTTGATCATCTCCACCTGTGCAACAACAGCAAAAGGCTCCACACAGTGCATAAGTGTACTTTCTTGAAGCTACTTCACGTCGCTTCGAGTCTCACAATAAAATTGAGGCAACCACAAACCACCTACTCACAAGCTTGAGCAAAATGCTTTGGTTGACCAAGCTAAAGACACGAAGCTAAGCTCAAAGACTGGCAGCAGCTCCCACGCGTTTTTTGCTTTTGCCTAGTAGATAGAGCATGCACTATCCAATCGTGCCGAGCGTCTTGCCGCTTCCACGACCTTGCCGAGGAATAAGGTTCGAACTCGAAAGCGCCTCGGACTTTCAACGAGCATGATTGGATATGTAAAACGGCATGGTTGATATGGTGGTTTCTTCGTGAATGACTTTGAAGCAGCTGTTGGTGCGGCGAGCCTGGTCAGGATTCAAGTGACAAGTATTAATTCTCTAACTGTTAATGTATTTCATAGGACTTACATAGTCTCAGCATAGTTTCGGGCCTTTCTAAGGCCTAAGCCCTGAGTAGTGAAGACATCGTTGAGAACTAAGTGAAAGCTACGGAATGTACTTAGATACACCATGGTACCGAGTCTTAAGTTGACCTTTAAAAAGACGCTACAGAGTTTGCCACGTTTGCAACAGTAATTAGCCAATATTGAATTCTAGTTCTGTAGTTTGTGGACATAAAGGAAACTACTGATTTGATAAAGGAGGGGTAAAGTTGACTTTAATGGCAGGTCTGACTATTTATTCCCCAAACTTCATTCCATAGTTGTCGCTTTAGCTTCTCAATATCAAAGGAAGGAACTGTGTACAATCAAAAGCTAATACTTATTCATAAAATAAAGAGCAACAGCAACGACGTTTGTTACAAAGATAACGCCAGGATTTCGTTGTTCGCTTTAGAAGCAAATGCCCTGGGGAATCCTTCAACTATACTAACTTGGATGAAATGAATCAGGTTTGGACCTACTTTTGGCAGAAGCTTATGATTGCGTGGGTAATCGGAGTCGCTTCAGATAACTGAATGATCAAGAAGACCAAGTAAGTTCAAAATGTAAAAGGGAAACTTCGTTATTTCTTCTTAGCACCAATAAGTCCTGATTTCAGCGTCTTTAGCAGCTAACTCGTTGGACTACCCCAATGAGTGATGGTTACGATTGATATTATCTGAATGTGGGATGCTGGTGTTTTCATATATATGTGGCTGCGTCTAGTTGTGCTTAGTCGTACTGGCGAAAACACAGAAAGTTGGTACCCCTACAGAAATATCGAGCTGCTCTATGCCAATATGTCTGTTTGCTTTGAAAACCACTTTCCTAGTTCGTAGATATTGGCATCATATGTATAAAGTCTGCAACGATGAAATTGACCCTTCGAGACTCAAAATATCACATGTTAAGACCCTCTGTGGCATGGGCACTGAGAGAATCAAGACATACATGAATGCTCAACCAGGAGGATTTGAAGTGTACAAGCAGCACAATTATAGGCTCCCATGGGAGTATATGGAAACAACTACGCCTCTAGATCACAACACCGCGCAATTGCTTTACAAGGCTTTTGAAATCTTAAATTGGGTCAAGTGAGAAATCTTTAGAAATGCCAGTATCCCAGAAGAGAAGAAAAGCGTTCTATCAAGCTCATGCGGTCGCTGCTGCATTTTCCGTGAAAGATAAAATCTCCTGAGCGAAAATCTCCATGTGTCCGTGGAAGGCTGCCGAAAACGTTCCTCGAAGCCCACCTCCATCTTGTAGAACGTCGCTTGTGTCTCGCATAGCTTCAAAGGAACCCATGGGAACAGAAAATATCATAATGCTATGCGAAAGGTCCTTAGCATGATGCGTGGGGACGACCACATGGCCAAAAGAGAATTTGCCTGTCAGTGTAGACTCAATATCAACTTCTGCAAGAGATTTCGTGTCGTCGTCTGAGATGCTAGCGAATATTTGGCAATTTGCAATGCCTGGATCTATCGTCGAGTTGATTTCCTCTTTAAGAGCTTCGTCATTTCCACATGCGACAAATGATTGCGGCACAAGGTCACGTGATGATGTACAGGTAGTATATAGCGAGTCTGTGACGATGCCCGTCGCACTCTCTTCATTGAACCTGATTAATTGTATAGTATCCCCCCCAAGTGATTTCCTTGCTTCATCTAAACTAGGAGACTCCATCGGTATATAGTTCACTTGATAGGTGGAAGAGACGTCAAAGGCACTGTACAGACTCCTCACTTTATCTTGGTTTCCCCAAAACGACATCAAGATTTGATGAAGGTTGTCTGCGGAGACAGGAGCATGCAAAATTTCATATCGCATATTAATACGTTTGGACTCACGAGGAAGCACGCCGTGGGGGAGAAACTCAAGGGAGACAGCCATTTTCAAACCAGATTCGTGGTCTATTTCATCAAAGCGTTGCCACTGTGTAGACATGTGCACCAGCCCAACAATGCGAGATATACTTGAGTTAATGACTTCAGTGATCAATCGAAGATGCTCACTATTAGTTGCTTGTAGAGATCTTGTAGTGTCCTGAATGGCTTGCGTGACATTAGCAAGGAAAGCCTTATGTTTAAAGATCTCAACTCGAAAAAGTTCGTTCTCCTTTTGAAGGTTGATTGCACCCGCCATACGGTATGCATCAACCTCTTGTTCGAGCTCTGCAATGCGTCTGAGATAGACTGGTCTTAAGGACTCTAGCTCCTCATTTCTTGCACTTAAATTCCTCCATTTGGCTTTGCGTTTGAATCTCTTTGAGTCGTCATCTTCTCCTGGATGAAGCTCTAAAGGCTTACTTTGCAGGCTTTCTGTGGTCGTTTTCGCAATGTCTGCCAGGACATCTCCACTTTCACCTTTCCTATGGTCATTTGAAATGCTATTTTCGACAGAGTGGCTGCCTTCGTGCAAACTAGTATGTTCCACATTAGAAGATTGTTGATCATGGCTAATTACGCCTTCTTTGTCGTCATCGTAGCCTTCCTTCTTATTCACGCTGTCGTTCTCCTCGTCGCTGTTGCCATCATCAGCGTCCGAATCTTTCTGGTCTGCGCCAGGTGGACTGGCGAGCCCCCAAAAGAACTGCAAGAGGCCCTGGTCACTCTCCAGGACGCTTTGGTTTCCAGCTTCGCCCTCTTCATTCTCTTCTCCTTCTCTGTGCATCGAGAGGTCTTCGCTGTTGAAACCCAGAATTATGTATATTCTGTGTCAAGGGCATCGCCTCTGACGTCCATATTCCAAATCTTTTTGTGTTTAATTTGTACTTTTTTCTTTTTTTCTATTTTTAAAATTAAATTAAATACCTCGGTAGGCCTACTATGGCTATTATAATTGCAATTTCTTTGAAATATAATATCATTTTTAAAAACTACTCCCATCTAGTTAAATAGCTAATCTAAACTGAAGGGCTTGTCATGTGCTATCGACCGTAGCAAAGTTTATTATATATATACTAGCTGCATATATACTAGCTGCATACCACCTAGTAGTATATCTTTTAAAGTCAAGAAATCAAATGTTATGACAAAGTAGTTTTGGGGAACCTGCGTCATATCAAATAAGCATTGGAGAGAAGAAACTGGTTGAACTTATCACTATGTTTTCTTACATTGTTGCCACTATGATCTAAAAGAAAGATAAAAAGAAGACGATGAATGATGGGCAGACAGTATGAAGCAGGTTACTATGAAATACGTACTCTTTTCTGGAGTGGGAGAAACAAGAAAATTTGGATCTGTTCAGGTTTCACATGGGCGCATGCGTTCGAAGGAAAGCCAATGAAAAGCAATGACGATATAATCCATGGTACAACTCGATCAATTACTAAAGCTCAGCCAAGAATAGTTTGAGCGTCGAACTTATGCAAACCATGCAAATTTGCTTGTGCTATATTACTTCACTCGTGATATGAACTAAAATGATAACAAATCAGAACAAAAATTACACCTGCCCATTTTTAATGCAGAAAATGATGAACAGCTGGATGGATGTGTTGAAGATTATATGCTGCCAGTAAAGTTTATCGAATCCTCGAATGGTTCGTTGAACTTTCAACTGATCGTTTCAGCATGGGGTCTCTCGAAAAGACTATAAAAAATAGAAGTTTCTAGTCGGTGATGGTCATATCCAACGCCGTACGAATAATGCGAAATTGTTTCTATATGTTGATTTCTGGTTTTGCTTGCATACTCCCGTTCTTTCAATTAAGAAACGCCCTGCGACCAATTTTTATGCCCTTCCCACTTTCCAGAGCAAATTGTCGTGATATACAAGAAAATCTTGAAGCACCTTCGATTTTGGAAAAGCGAGTTGAGTCGAAATCTCCATGCCACCTTTATGAATTCTTTTCATAATGCTTAAAAATTATATATTACACCTTCATCTTGGCATGTCTTCGCGCCTCCTGAGCGATGCCTTTTAGACGGCGGAAGGCGTGTTTAAATCCAATTTACATTAGTCTTAACTAAGGCCACCCTGAGTCCAGAGGTTCAATTGGTGGAGCAAAATAGTGCCTATTATCGTTTCTATTTGGTGGCACAGCGTGGGCGCAGTGGCACTAGCTAGCGCCAAGCTGTGGCTTCGGCTTGACTCTTTGTCTTGAATTTCGCTTCAGTAGTATTAAAATTGAGGAGATATAGGGTCCTCGAAATAATCGATTTCATCCTCTTCTTCGAAAAAAAGGTTAACCAATTTTGATATCTCAAGCTTGAAAAGGCAATTATTTCAAAGCAAGGATATAGTGCAAATACCTATACTATATCTACCAACTCGAGAGGGATGCAGAAAATGAAGGCACGGACTGTTTGTTCTTCGTGTTACTTTGGCAGCGTCCGCATCGACGAGCGAATTCGAGTCCTGCTCTTCTTCAAGTAGGAGAGGAAGTTGTGGATGTCGTCAAATTGAAGATAATGACGACGTGTTCAGCTTCGTCAGCTTGTAAAATCGTGTACTACCATCACTAGTCAGAGACTTGTCCTATTAAACTTTTTCTCAAGCAAACGCTCAGGACAATTTACCAGTGTAATGAGTATGTATGTACTACGATCTTGGCTGCCCAAACTCTGGAAAAGGGCCCGGCACTACAAATAATTTGAGGCAAATAGTGGCTTAAACTCTCCAGGACTACCAACTGAAGGGCTCTGAGAAGAGTCTTTCACAAAGAACTTCAAAGCTTATCAAGGTATCTAGCTCAACCTTGCAGGTACCTATAACTTTTAAGAAACGAAATTAGGCACGAGCTCTCAGGACTTTGCTTTTTGCGGGGATAGGACTTCAGAGAGGACTTCTAGCCGCTTTATATTTGGTGCTTCATCGCTACATTTCGCCAATCACGGCCTCTGAGAGGTCAGGTTTATAGTGTTAGTGGGCCATTCCTAGTCCGCTTTTACTTCTGGCGGACTTCGTTTTGGCATTTCTACTTGTTCTGACTGATTGCCTTATCGTTCACCTACAAGGTATATCCATTAGGAAACAAACAAACAAACAAACAAACAAACAAACAAACAAACAAACAAACAAACAAACAAATTAAAAAGTAAACATTAAATTAAAAAGTAAACATTAAATTAAAAAGTAAACATTAAACAACTACATAAACAGACAAATAAAAAAGTTACAAAAAAGAAAAAAGAAAAAAGAAAAAGTAAACAAATAAACAAACAAAAGAGCCCAAGCAAGTAATCAAGTCGTTGCCCAAAGACTGGATCAAGACGCCATGCCGTGTCCCTCCTTCTGTTTGCATTACGTGCACCATAACCTCTGAGCTTCCTCTTCCCTCCGCCAGCTCAAGTTGTCCTTACGAGCGGCTTTGCCGGCTAGATCTTCTTGCTTCGAGTCCAGTCTCAGCTCCAGGTCAAGCCAAGGCATCACTTTGAGAAGGCGGCGAGGAATCCTTCGGGGAAGATGAACCGTTGACCCTTCCACTTCCTTACTTCTCCACCCCCACAATTGCTTTTGTTCTTTCTGCTCAACCTGCGACTTCCACCTTTCACAGCTCTTCCACGCCACGAAAGGGATTGAGTGAGTGAGTGAGTGAGTGAGTGCAACGCGGTCCATGCATGAATGCACTGCGAGTAACTCGGTTATTCTCGCTGCCCATTGCCTTACTTCGACTTGACTTGCCCTGACCTTCGTCTGCTCTGCAACAACAACAACAACAACAACAACAACAACAACAACAACAACAACAACAACAACAACAACAACAACAACGCGAACTCTGCATGAGCTCTGGAGCAGAGCCCTTCGTGGAGAGCAGCAAGTCAGTTCTGCGGCTCCACCAGGGAGGGAGGGAGGGAGGGATGGGGACTTCGAGTCGCTCCCCATCGTCGCAGGAGACAGTGGGCGGTCTCAGGCTTCGTGCTCGAACACTAGCCTGAGGAAAGGCGGTTTGTCGCCAGTTCTTACTTGCGCGTCGACCTCTGCGCAAGTCTGCTCTGCAACAGCGCCGCTCGCAGGAATCGGAAGCGGCGGGGACTGACTGTAACAACGAACTCTGCCTCAGGTGAAGAGATCTGTAGGTACCTGGGCATGAGCACATCTATGTCCAACGGCCTTGGCCGATGGTCATCGAGCGAGACGGACTCGAGAGTGCATGCGTCGCTTCGTGGTGGTTGCGTTGACGGAGAGGCTGGCTGGCTGGCTGGCTGGCTGTCTGGCTGTCAAGCTCGAGCTAGCCAGCCGCTGCAAGTCCAAGTTGCCCAAGGCATCGCTGATGAGTCGCGAGCGAAGCGGTTGAGGAGCTTAAGCTTGACTTTGGCGTGTTGCTAGTTCTCCTCGCGAGGCCACCCGCGCACTCGTGGCTCGCAAAAGTCGCGATCCGAGGCTTGCTTACAGTTGGCGACAGCCGCAGAGCTGTTTCTTGCGCTCTGTAGCGCAATCTCGAGTGCTGAGCTCTGCTCGTAGTTGCCAACTTGGGACAACTTGCCCGAGCTGGTCTTCAAGACCCCACTGGCATCGATCGATTCGCGCAGCCTGCTCTGCCACGCTTCAGCTGCAGACGGGCTAGCTCGCACCCGAGCGAGCTCCAGCTCCAGCCAGCACTGGCCACGAGCCAGTGGACGAAAGAAGCCCATCGATGCGAGCGAGCTCCAGGCTCGAGAGACTGAAGTGCCGATTCTTTCTTCGCTTCCAATCTCTGAGTTCTTCATTCTTCTGCTCTTTTCTGTAGGAAGCACTGTGATATTCTTCTTTTAAAGTCTCTTAGATTAGATTAACTATGAACTCATTTGTTTATTAATTCATCTCCCATCGCGTTAGTTTCGCTGCGTCCTGCTCTGCTCTACCCCCCGGTCGCCCAGGGTTCACGCCAATGAACTTGCGCTGCGCAGGGCACTTCAGGTACCTTCTGCGTGCTTGATTGCAGAGAAGGTTTACAACCGATGCAACGTGAGGTTGGACGAAGTAGTCTAAGTGAAGGTAAACAAACACCTTGAAGTCGTTGTACCTGCTTCAAGAAGAGGTCGAGGTGCAGGTCGACCGCGATAAGTCGGCCAAGATCGTCGAGAAGCCGGAAGCCGGAAAGGCGTTGTTTCACCTCCTTCATGTCAGACCGCTGTTTGTTGGTTTGTTTCTTTGTTCGTTTCTTTGTTTGCACAATTCGTTGGCTCTGGTGAAGAAACACCGCTACAGAGGTAGTACCCAAAGTCCACCAAGTTAATGGTGATCATTGAGAGACGTACTTACCTTGACCTCATGATTCCAGCACGCAGTCTGCTTCCAGAGAGCTGCGGATTTGTGGATTTATAGAAGGACTCGGAGTCGAAAAGGCTGCACTGCATGCCAAGTGTATGTATGTACACAGAATTCCAAAAGCTGCAGACGGCAGTGAACTGTTTCGCACTGTCGAGGTACCTCGCCCGACCTTAAAGCCCAATTCTCCTTTTGACGCACATGCTCAATAACGTGCCGCAAGAAGAAGAAGAAGAAGAAGAAGAAGAAGAAGAAGAAGAAGAAGAAGAAGAAGAAGAAGAAGAAGAAGAAGAAGAAGAAGAAGAAGAAGAAGAAGAAGAAGAAGAAGAAGAAGAAGAAGAAGAAGAAGAAGAAGACATCTATCTCCATGAGCTCTGCAGTCCCTAAGTCCAACTCGCGTTGATGCTTTAATGGAATTCATCTGAAGAGGATTGGACTGCGTACGTGAGCAAAGTACTGAAGGCTTGAGCATATCTCAGGTATTAAATATAGCATATAATAAAAGAGGGCCACAGCTGGAAATGCGTGGAGCTTCCCAGGAGACCTCCCGAGCGAGGAATAAATCAATCCATAAATAAATAACTAAATAAATAAATAAATAAGTCTTTTGACAACTGGGAAGCAGCAAGTGGGCAGCGCCCAGGCAGGTCATTTCCCCCTCACCAAGTAGCTCGCTGTTTGCGATCTCGTGAGTGTCGTCGGCGCGATTCATGAGCCATGATCAGAATCACTCCATTCCATTCCCTACTCGAGAAAGAAAACCTTTTTTTAAAGGCAGCAGTACAGAAAGAAAATATATAAATAAACAGCTGCCAGTACTAGTGAGTAGGTAGTAGGTAGTAGGTAGCTACTTCAAAGTGTTTTTCTTTTTCATAAAGATAAAAAGTGATATACATGTCTGCCTATGACTGCAAATCTATGCGGGAACTGATGAGATGAACTTATGAAAAGGAATATATATATAAATGAGTAGCTGGGGAGAATAAAACTCCAACTAATTGAGAAAACGTTATCGATTATTATGAGTCGCTCTTTCTTTCTTCTTCCTTCTTGTTACTTGGTAGGTAGCGTTAGAATAAAGGTTGGCTGAAATATAGGGCGTGGAAAAAGAAAAAGAAAGAAAAAAAAGAGAGAAATAATGAAACAGAGTCAGACTTTGTATTTTTCACAAAGACTGATCTAGAGGCCAAGGTTCTGTCTGGCGTGCAACAGACACTGGCAAACTGCGAACGGAGGGTTTCTGGGTGAAAGGATCATCATGGAATCCGACGATGTGAACATCTTCAGTTCGGACCTCGTGGATATCTTTCTCTTGAGTGGCAATCAACTGGAAGCCGCTATTGGTGACAACGAAGGCCCATGGCTCGACCTGGATCTTGCTGAGGAAGACGGGAATGTGGAGGACGACGATAACGATGCAGAGAATGCTACAGCTCCCGGCAACCCTGCGAACATCTCTGGCGCTTCTGATAATGAGGTTGAAAGGCGTGCTTGCAACTCTGACAGTGTCACCGCGACGCTGACGTCTGATGATCGAGGCTCAAGATCTCAAGAGGAATCCTCCGAAAATGATGAAAACAAATCTCGAGAAACCCCTAAAGCTCTATCTAAATCAGCGACTACCGGAGCTACCTCCAAGGCATCGAGCCAAGGTGAAACTGCGCCTAAAGATGGGCCTGACATGGGTAAAAATGCGGTTAAATGCAGACGCCGCAGAGCGAAACGGAAAGCTGAACGTGAAGCGCTCGAGACCCGCAACCAGGAGCTTGAAAGCAAAAGACCACTCTATCTCAAACGTATTGCTGAGCTCCAGCAAGAAGTTGAATCACTACGCATGTCTGGGTCGATCAACCTGGAAAAGGAGAATCAGTTGCTTCGTGTCGAAATCTCGAAGCACAAAGCTTATTTGACCAACATTACCAACGCCATCGAGAAGTCTTCAAGCCTTGTTCTGTCCGAGCGAGTTCGTATGCTTAAGAATGTCATTGACTCAGCCACCTCACAGGTTGTTGGTATGATCTACACATCCTCGCAATGGACTCGTCACTACACAGTACAACACCCATCGGGCATGGTAATGAATATGTGCTTACAGTTTCTGCCGCGAGGTGTTCCTCTACGTGAGGTCAAGCGTATGAACATTCGCTATGAGATTCTTGGCGCCCCACTCTCGGACAACGCACTTCACCTGGCTTTGACATCGTGTTGGACAGATCCTGAAAAGATGGGAAGCTTTTATAGTGCCCTGGCGTCATCTGATTCGCACGAACTTCGAATGGAACCTGTCATTAGTCCTGAGATCCAGGAAGCTACTGAAGCTCTTGTTGACGAGCAAGTCTACTTCCTGAGAGGGCAGGAGGTCAACAAAGATAATACAGTGGTTGAATTCACTTTTACATCCTGCATCTCAACGCGAGACTTAGTTCCTCGATCTTTTATCGCATCTGGCGATGATCCTTTTCTTCGAGATGAGATTTGCGCAAGCGTAGATGATGGAGTCGTACCATGCAAAATGTATGCAAGCGTATCCAGCGACGAAGACCTTGAGTTTGCAAAAGTGGAATCGGAGAACATTTTGCAAGGCAAAATGGTTTATGGACACGTCTGTGTCCCGTCCAAGATAGATGTGAATCAATCAAACGCTATTATGGCATTCTCGTTTCCATCTGGCGAGTTTGAGTCTTTGAGTGGGTCTTTTGACATTGTCTCTGATAGTGGCGACCTGACGAAGGAGTTCGCTCGTTCAATAGTGGGCCAATTCGAGATATTTGCCGATGTAATCATGGGATTTGCAGAAACTGAAAATATTTGAGCCAGGCCACTATAGACCCATGGGTGCTCGACGTTGACTTTTACATGCCTAAACCTTGTTACCTAAATATGTAAAAGAAAAGAAAAGAAAAGAAAAGAAAAGAAAAGAAAAGAAAGAGGCGGCTGGTGAAACGGATTAGAGCCGTCGATTTCCCTCTTTCTTGGATTCCTTTCGCGCTCCTCAAGTATGGTTATTCTCCCAGTGATGCTTTTGATGTTTAATAGACACACAGTGCAAGCGAATAATCAGTGCTATGAGAAAATTTATGAAGTTGTTAGTCCTGATGTTTATGACTATGAAATGAAAACCTGGCGAATATTTGCGGTCTCCATTTACCTGCTTGCTATAGTGATTCAGGTAATAATATAGAAGAGGTCCACGCCTATAACTTTGAAAAACAAATAGAGACGCTTTTTAAAAAGAATCAACGCAAGTTATCTCATTTCCCCTGAAATTTGTTCAAAGTATATTTCTATGAGAATTAACGCAACTTGTCTGCCTTCTCCTGCAATTTCAGATCGCAATCTTACATCGAAAGGATGATAATGTGCATGCATGCTGTATCTTTATTATTAATTTTGATGGCGGCTGCGTAAAATAAGAGGATATTTACGCCACTCTCTTTAAACCAATGTTTTGATTCCAGAAACGATCAAATGGGAAATTCTTGGTTGATTTGCAGCATTTTCATCAAGTTAATGTCGCGGGAGAAGTTTATTTTGATGTTGTTTTGAGATTACTTAATGACTACCTAGTTCATGTGCACTTCTAAAATTTTGGATCAATTGAGAAGGTACCTACCTACCAGTGTTGATGCGTAGAATGTGCATGTCATTTATATTTCTTTGAATCGTAAGGTTCAGCGGAAGAGTACTTTAGAACATATTGTTGCAAAATCTTGAACGTTTCATACATAACTAATACAAATGATTTAGATAAAGTTGCTCTGTGAACACAGGGGGCTCCAATGAACTGTGTCCATTGAGATCACGGATATTGGGAATGAAGTCTACAATAGCTCAGACGGTAACGCTGGTATTGTTCCTCGTAGTTCTCATTTGTACGTGAACCTCGAAGCTGCGTTATGAGACATTCTATGTTTTGAGCAGAAAACAAATGGACATCAAGCCCGTGAGTGAGCTACAAGAACTCTTCAAATGTACATCATGGCAAGCAATCACAATACCACTTTGAGCAAAGCTGCAAAAAATTTACAGCAGAAGAGAAGGAGACTTCACAAGAGATTAAAGGCATGACCTAAAACAGTCCCTTAAATTCGGATCATCAGGAGCAGTCCTGACCTAGTCAAACAAGCAAGAACTTCAGAACGCGGGCAAAGACGAATGCTGCATGGGCTACGCAACGGCATGCGATTGCTCAGAGGGACGTACGCCATTCGGATATCATACAAACCTTGGATCAGCACATGGTTGTTGGACGTTTGCAAAGAAATCAAGCTGTGTTTGAAAGACGCGAACAAAGGTTTCCGTCAAAGATCCATCTTCTGAGAACATATCGCTCGTTTTTCTGAGTTTGGAGAACTCGCCGACTGGCAAAGATGAAACAGTAATAATGTGTGACGAAGCTGGGTTCGTGGTTGTAGGTACAATTGTGTAGCCATAAATACATTTTGATTTGGAGGAAGAGAGCGTCTTGATGTCTGCTTTTGCCAGAGCTTCATCGCAAGTCATTGCAGCGTGAACGCGGCACCGAACAAGGCCTTCATCAACAAAGGCAAGGGCTTGGTCACGTCGTTCATGTTCATCATGTTGTACCATAAAAGCTGAAGGAACAAGCTCACGTGCTGCAGTACATGATGCAAGGCTTGCTTTGAAAGTAATTTGCCCATGAGTTTGTTCTTCCCAAGAATAAACGCGAAGTTTATCTTTGGCCAGTGCCATCATGGCGTGATTGACTTGCCGGGAGTTGAGACTGGACACAGCCCATGCAGGACCAGGGGGGACGAGCCAAGGCGCACAAAAACTCTGCATAATTTCGCCACTTGCCCACTCGGACGCAAGCACCCGATGCAGCGTTTGTGATGAAGCGGGTGCAAAAAGCACCTCACAGCGCATGTTGATGCGCTTGACCTCGTTTATGGGTACTTTGCGAGGCAGCAATTCACAATAAATATGCATTTCTAGCATACTCTCGTGACGAATCACGTGTACTTTGCGCCAGTTGGCAGATGTATGAACCATGCCAACCACTTGTGAGACGGCTCTGTCTGCGACGCCCTTGAGCACGCGAACCTGCTCTTCCATGAGAACAGATGGCTGCCTATGCACAGTGTCCAAAAGTTCCTGGATAAATTCTTTGTGTTTCGCAATCTCCATGCGCAAAAGTTCATTCTCTTTACGCAAATCAATACTGTCCGCCATACATAAGGTGTCCACCTCGAACTGGAGCTCGGCAATCCTTTTCAAAAAAAGCTCTCTGCTTGCCTCTAATTCACGGTGTTGTCTTCGTAAGTTGTCTTCATTTGCCTTGCGTTTTTGACGCTGCCTTCGGCAGGCCTCAGCGTTGCGTCGGTTCACGAGTCGCTCTTGCTTTACTTTTCTTGACACAGAGTTTATGGTATGCGTGTCATCTTCCTCACCGTCGCCGTCGCCATCCTCGTTGTTGTTGTCGTTGTCGTTGTCGTCGTCGTCATCCTCGCCTTCTTCTCTCTCTTCCTCTTCACGAGTAACCTTTTGCTGATCTTCCAGCTTGCGTTTACGATGATGTGTGGATTGCGAAGCCAGAGTGGATTTCTTTGTAAGTGGGATTGATTTTTTCTTTATTGCTCTTCGCACAATTTGGGGTGCAAAGCTCTCCTCAGAAACGCCTCTGGACCCTGCGAAACCAGTTGACCCTACACTCCCGGCCACTGTTGAATCAAACCCAGCTTCTTCCCCTGAGAAGTGCCTGTTTCCAAGTGTTGGTGGTCGAGGCCTTTTACGAGATTCCGCTACTGAGCTTGCGATTTCTCCAGGTATCATGCCTCCGCAGTATGCCGCGTTCGAATAACTTGAGTTCATGCGATTATTTCTAAGGACATTATAACCGAGACCTTGCCCAGCCATGCCCCTGCTCCAGTAGTCGCTCCCGATCGTGGCCATATTGCTGACTTTGAACTTCATGCCGTCAATACTGTTACGTTGGAAACCTTCAGTGCGATTATCTTTCAAGTCGCTGCTGTAGAGTCCCAGCTCGCGAACTTCTTCTCCTCCATCTCCAAGTTCACGTAAATCAATATTCATCAGCTCGCCAAACCTGGTCTTGGAGACGCGGCCATTACCATTGACAGGTTTGCTGTTTCCCCCTTGATGGTAATAGCGCTGAGGGTCAGTCCCTGCGCCGCCATTGAAACCACTTTCCGGAGCCCTGTGGTCAGCGCGCTCCACTTCGTCGTTGTTTCCGCCTTGGCGCTCCTTCTCCTCCTCGTTATCGCCGTTCGTCAAGGTGTTCGCCGCCAGCGCGGGCGTCCTTCGGCCGGCCGATGAGGCTCCAAGAGGCACGGCATCTGGCACCAGGAAGCCGTCCGCGGCGCCGCCGCGGCACGACCTTGACCCGGGGATCATCACGCGCCGCGGCGTTAGCTCCGCCGCGCGCGAGGTTCCCACCCAACTCATCGCCCACGCACCGACTTGAGGTGGAGCGGAATTGCTTCGCTCTCTCGTCCCTTCTTCTTCTCCCTTTCTTTCTTTCTTTCTTTCTTTCTTTGCGATTGATATGTACAAAAATGTATTTATAGATTAAAACTAACATCAAACTAACTCAGAGAAAAAAAATAGAAAGCTGAGTCTATAGTATATACTCCGTCTCCCCATTAGTGGAATCTTACCTACGCTCCTTTTTTCTCTAAGTATGCAGGTACCTCCTTTTTCACCTTTTTTCCAATCAATAGCTAACTTGAGATTCGTTATTTATGTTTGAAAAGCAACTCTAATGTACAGATAAGACTCGAAAGCAACAACCATTTACTTCTATTATTATTATTATTATTATTATTATTATTATTATTATTATTATAAATTGAATAAAATTAAATGAAATATTATTTTCATGCACATCTCTAGTTAGTCCGTCGGTAGGCTTTTTTGGTACGGCGGTGCCCACTCTGTTTTCATTTACTCTCTCTTTTCAAACTTTAAAATAAATAAACAAATCAATGAACCTGTTCTGTTTTTAACTTTAAAATAGCAGGTAGTAGTTGTGTAAGTATTCATGAGCAGGTCAGATATCGACGAGCGGAAGAAGCGAATGAGTGCGTCTCTTTTTCTTTTTCTTTTTTAATATATATTCTTTTATTAAATATTTCACAATTAACCTTTTCATTTAAAAGTTTCAATTGTCTTTCATTCTTTCGATTAAAAAAGGGGGAAGCGGACCCGAAGAACTTTCTGCCTCCACGCGAAGGGCCCAGAATATGGACCCCCCTTATTCCATGAGAACTGTGCGATTGTTACGAACCGCATTCGAGCGAAACGGCCTCTCTCTTCTCCTTATCCCTCTGTTCCACTCCATTCACGCATGTATACCTCAAACTTTCAATTTCAACTTCAATTACCTGCATTTTAAAACTTTATTTTTGTTTTTTAACAAGTAGAATTAAAATATATCATGAAACCAAAGAAAAAAGCCAACAAAACATACAATGCATTCCGAACGACTTCCAATTGATCCTTCGCGATCCCAGGCGGCTCGAGTTCCAAGGGCTTCGCAGAGGAGACGAGACCTCTTCCGCCAAGGGCCTCGCCGAAGTCGAGTCAAGTCGGCAATCAACCAATTAGTCAATCAATCAATCAATCAATCAATCAATCAATCAATCAATCAATCAATCAATCACAATTGATGAGTGAATGAATTTACGAATGAAAAAGAATGAGTTAGTTAATGAATTTATGAATGAATGAATGAATAGATAGATGAAGAAATGAAGAAATGAAGAAACAAGCAAGACCGTACTTGCATCGACCCCGTTTCCTCCAGAGCGCTGCAGTCCGCAAAGAAAGAAAGGGAGCCTACACCGGCATTCGCTGACCGCCCTTCGTTTGATCAGCCAGCCAGCCAGCCAGCCAGCCAGCAAGTCGCCTGCTTACCGTGCATCCTTCTTTCCCTTCCTCTCCAAGCCTCCCTTTCTCTCTGTGTCTTTCTGCCATGCGCAATAAGCGCTCAAATGAATGTGATCTCTCCTTTCGAAGAGCCTCTCTTCTTTCTTTCTTTCTTTCTTTCTCTTCTCTTCTCTTCTCCCACCTTTACCTTCGCACCAATCGACGCAGATGGAGATCGCGAGAGGAGAGGAGCCGGGCAGAGGCGGCCTTCGCTGCGTGGCCTTCGGTTGGGATCCTTGGGCGGAGAGGACGCCTTCGCGAGGCCTTTTTGTCTCTGTCTCTGTCTCATATTCTCGCCGCGATGATCGATGATGGCCTTTTCGTTCCCACGTGCGCATGCATGCACGCCTAGGAGTGCTTAGCGGCTACCTACGCACATGCAAAAGACGCGCGAGATTGCTTCTTCTTCTTCTGCTTCTTCTGTGTGGACTCCGCCAAAGACCTTGGCTCAGACAGACAGACAAGCGCGAGCGAGGCCAAGACGCCTTGGCTCTCGCAGGCGCTTGCGAGGGGCGGGAGCTCAGGTTGCGGCGGAAGCTGCTGCAGCGGGAGCCATCCAGCAAGTCAGTCGGTCAGTCAGTCGGTCAGTCAATCAGTCAATCAGTCGGTTAGTTAGTTAGTTCGTTCGTTGTTTGCTTAGTTTTGGGCGAATCGCGATGAATTCCAACCTTCGCAATTCCAATCTCGACGTCGATCTCGATCTCGACCCCAAGCGAGTAGAACCGGTTCGAGTCCCAGTGCCAGTGCAGCTCTGCCTTGGCTCTCTCGCTCTCTCCCTCGCTCGCTCGCTCTGCGCCGTCTTGAGACGAGTGGATGGATGCACGCAAGGCATCGAATGCATGCAGATCTTGGTTGGCATTGGGCTGTTTGAAGCTCGAGACTTCTTCGCAGAACACAAGTACCAACAGAAAGAGCCCAAAGCGTGCATTTTCTCAGAGACGGAGTCCAATGATCGATCGATCGATCGATTGATTGACTCGCAGCGCCTTTGAGTGGAAGGAGGGAAAGAAATCCATCTATCTATCTATCTATCTCTATCTATCTATCTATCTATCTTGCTTCCCCCAGCTAGATCTTCTAATAACTTTTCCGCTGCTTTCGCCATATCGCGCACCTGTGCTGAGGAAAGCGGCGGATTCTAACTGGCTAGCACCTGCGTAGGCACGCGTATCGTCCAACCAGAAGCCAAACTATTCAAGTAAGCTCTACTTTTCTTTCGAGTTGCTTCGCATTTTGCAATCTTTCAGCCTTCTATTGGTTGGAATGAATGAATGCATGAATGAATGCTACTTTTCTTCACTTTCAAAGTTATATATAATTTTCCAATCTCTCGATCTTCTCTTTTAGTTGTGAAATAATAATAAACAGCCCAGTGGAATAGAAGGATAGACAGTCTTGATGCGTAAACTTGAACTTTGAGGAGCGAAGAAGGCCAACAGAAGTGCCAGGCAATGGGCAAGCTTTCGAAGGCACGGGGCCTCGAAGAGCCTCCCTGCCTCCGGAAACAGGGCCCGCGGCTCGAGAGGGGATATTTCAAGAGCACACACGGTCTTGCCAAAGAGATTCACGCTGAGGTGGCCTATCTTTCTCTTCTCTCTTCTCTCTTTTCATAAGCCCTATATAGCTCCTGCCTAACTGCGGAGCCGTTCTTTTTTCTCTTCGCCAGTGTCCTATGTTGAACTGAGGTTCTATTATTTATTGCCATTTTAGTCAACAATTGGAGCAGTTCTTCAAGTTTGGTTTAGAGTATGCGGGAGCGACTGTAAAACTACGGGAATAAATACGCAAATAAATAAATAAAGTAAAATAAAATAAAATAAATGAGAAATAATAATCAGGCGCAGAGGTACCAAAAATGAGCAAAGGACCTCTGATCGCTTTCACGGCGTCTCTTCGTCGATGAGCCTCCTCTTTAGAAACTGCCTTTACGTGCATGAAGAGGTAGGCGCGAGTTCCTGTTTTAGTTAGGCCAAAGCGGCGCCGCTCACTGAGCTTCTACGAATAACAGCGCTGCGCTCGAGGCCTCCTCCTCGAAGCCTTCTCTTGGCCGTTCGATCCTTCTGTCTGTCATTTCGCTTTCCCCGCATTATTGCTTTTTCACAGACCTTCGCTCGATTTTCCATATTTGTTCACTTCCAATCTTCGGAGCTTGATTATTATTTTTAGAGCTTCATTGTTTAACTGCTTAATTGAACACAGCTTTAAAAGATAAAATAAAATAAAAATATAGAAATGTTAAGAGTACGAAAATCTAAGCAGCAGTAAGAGGTGATTGTTTGTTTGTTTGTTTGTTTGTTTGTTTGTTTGTTTGTTTGTTTGTTTGTTTGTTTGTTTGTTTGTTTGTTTGTTTGTTTGTTTGTTTGTTTCTCTACCAAAGTAGCTAAAAGACGTCAGCTCGTTACCTCTGACTACTAGTACCTGGTGCCCTATAACTGCCAGAGTAGAACCAGCGACTGCATGAATGAAAATGAATGAAATAAATCAGCAAACCGACTGCGACAGTGCTCTTTCCATCTCTCGCACCGTGTGCAGGTTTCTTCACCCACCCGCCTCTCGTCCATGCACCCAATTGTCCGTCTGCCTCGTCTGCCTTCGTGAGCGATTGCACCATCGATTGATCCATCGATGCTTCCATCCTCTGGTTCATTCATTCAGAGTGTGCACCAAAAGCTCTCTCAAAGCTGCTTCCACACATCAACGCAGAGCTTTTCCCCTTTTCCACCATAGTTGAGATCTCACAACTCCATTATGAATTTGTTGATTGATTGATTGATTGATTGATTGATTGATTGATTGATTGATTGATTGATTGATTGATTGATTGATTGATTGATTGATTGATTGATTGATTGATTGATTGATTGATTGATTGATTGATTGATTGATTGATTGATTGATTGATTGATTGATTGATTGATTGATTGATTGATTGACTGATTGGCCAGTTCTGGGATCGCCGCGCGGGCGTTGAGGAATCTGTCTCTGGAGAGCGTCCGAAGCGCCTGCCTCGCCTCCTCTACCTGCTGGAGAGCCGGGTTACTTCGTGGAGGTGCCTCCAATGCAATCTTGCGAATCTTGCTTTGCCTTTTTTTTTGTTTGGCTTATTTGATTAGAAAAGTAAATCAAAGACAAAGACGGAAAACTAGAGCTGTCCTGCTCTTTTTCTTTTCTCTTTCTTTTTAAAATTATTTATGTTGAATAAATAACTATTGAAATTGAAAGGCCAACACGTACATTGGGCTCGAACCTCGATCGCAGATTCCGCCACGCGAAAGAGGTCCTTTTCCCCTTTGCGTTCACGGCTTCTCGCCGACAAAGAAAGGGGGGCCTGCCTTTGTATGGGGGGAGAGCACGAAATGAGCGCATTTCTCTCTCGAGCAGAAGGAAGGAAGGAAAGAAAGAAAGAAAGAAAGAAAGAAAGAAAGAAAGAAAGAAAGAAAGAAAGAAAGAAAGAAAGAAAGAAAGAAAGAAAGAAAGAAAGAAAGAAAGAAAGAACGAAAGAAAGCAAGAAACTCCTGCATCGGTGGGTGCTTTTGCGGAGGATTTCTCAGGCGCCGCGTCTTTCTTCCTGAAGGGTCTTCGCTGAGCTTGCTTTGAAAAGCAGAGCTGAGCCAAGCTAAGCTTAGCTTCTGAAGGGGCTCAGGGTCCTCTCTGCGGAGCTGCCTGCTTCTTCCATCCTGTCCCCGACTCAATCTCGCGAGGTGCGCAACGCCTTTTCGATACGCTACCAGTCACTACCTGCCCGCTAGGCGCCTGCGGGGCAATCAAGTGAGGAGGAAAGATCGCTAGCTAGAAAGATCTAGAAAGATCTAGAAAGAACTATACAGAAAGAAAGAAAGAAAGAAAAAGAGAAAGAAAGATAGAGAGAAAGAAAGACTCGCTGCGTCCGTCTGTTTTAAGTTTCTTTATTCTTGCTTTCGCTCAGTCACTCTGTCTGTCAATCGATCGATCAATCAATCAACCACTCAGTCAATCAATCACTCACTCGATGAGTCGCTCGTTCTCTTGATGCAGTCAGTGGAACGATGGACCATCAGAGCTCCCACCTGAAGCACCTGCTGAGGTTGGAGAGAGGGTTCGGCACAGGGACGGTCTTTGTCTCTTTCCCCTTCTTTCTTCAGAGCTCTCGAAAGCTGTTCCTGCCTTGCGCCGAATCTGCGCGGAGAGACCTACTACGGTGATAGATCGATAGGTAGATCGATAGATAGAAGATATACATACACACGCGTAGTTTTGTTTGGATTTTGCCTTTTCAGAGCACATGCATAAGCAAATAAATGTATATCATGATGTATAAATCAGTAAACTAAACTTGAAAATGAAGCGATTAATTGATGAAGATGAAGTAGTAAATAGCAGAAATGAAGTGCCGCTCTGTCTGGGGGGAAGAGCACTCAGCACAGGCAGAACCCCTTCCTCGGAAGGTCACTGTGGGTCCTCCATCGTCCTGGCGGTGGAAGACACCTACCACAGCGAGCGACGAAGGTGCCCGTCGGCACGCGCATATTGCTTTGGATACCCCCGAATCAAAGGTGGTGTGGGGCGAGTGGGCACCGCTCCCTCTCCTCCCGCATTGGAATGAATGACAAGGTTGCGAGGAGAAGGCGTTGAACGATGGATTCTGGAAGCGAGGGAAAGAGAATATGTAGTTTAATTGAAAACTCAGCTCAGGATGAGAGAGATTTGGGAAACGCTCAAGGAAACAACGGTCCTCTCGAAGCGGGCGGAGGCAAAACTTTCGATGTCTGCCCATATTCTGATGGATGTATGCGAGAGACTGATGTTCTCGTCAAGTGCGAGGAGACTCTCACCAACGTTTTGTTACTGATTATTTTTCGCTTGTTGTCTGTTGTTCACTCTGTATAGAAAGAAATATATAGTTATAGTTATAATTTTTATTTTTATTTTTATTTTTATTTTTATTTTTATTTTAAATGATGGCATCTCTTTTTTTTTGTTTTTTAAGTTTCTAAAAACTTGAAATCTCCTTCCTTGGAAAGCGTACTTTTTGGATTTTAAAATTAAACTGGAGCTTGGAAAGAAAAGAGAAAAGAGAACATCTCATCTCATGCCATGTCATGTCATGGCACGTGGATTGGTTTCTTCAAAATCGTCATATGACGTTCGAGGTCCGCACAAACATGGCTGCGGAGCGTCCTCCCAGCGGCCCGCTCCTGATTTAATCTCCCGCAGACCACCTCTGCATCGTTCAAGATCTCCAGCAGAGCATGCATGTCCCTCTGACATTGTTCAATGACTTCGATTTGCGGCATGCACACGCAACCAAGAGCGAGCGCTAACCCCCGGGGTCCTTCTGCGTAACCCTGGAACCCCCGGGTTTTGCAGGTTCAAGAGCTTGGAATTTCTTGATACGGCGACCGACATTTCACGTTCGATTCCTCAGAATTGGCTCCGGCTGGACAGTTCGTCGAAGCGAGTGGCTCGGCCGCGGATCGATTCCCGCGCCACGGGTTTCGACGGCGGAGTCAGGGAACTCTTTTGCTGCGACGGGGCCCTTTGCATCTGATAGATCTGCGAGCTTGGCTCGCTGCGAGATTCCCTCGAGATTTCTGCATGGGTTATGAGATTTTCGTCGATTGTTTCGCGATGAAGGCGAGTTCCGACGTTCGCTTCTGAGGTAGATAGACGAACAGATCGATTGGCAGATACTCAGAGCTGCTATTTGAGCGCTCTGCAGGCCTTCGAGGCCTTTCGGGGCGCGATTATTTGAAGTTGAACGTCAGGAAACTCAGTTCTTCTTCGAGATCGAAATGAGACGCTTGGATTTTCGTGCTTGGGGGCCTTTGAAGAAGCTCGTCCGTGGCCCGGGCGATGATTTATGCAGAGGATGGCCCTCTTATTGTATTTTTTTATTCATGTTCGAAGAACTTAGGGCTCATCGCAAGTTGTCTTTGTATCTATTTTATTTTATTTTTTTCGGTTGGAGAAAGCAGTACTGATGAGTTTTAAATAAATTTACATTAAAAACTACTTTTATTTATTTTTATTAACTTTCTACTTGCAAAAGACAGACAAGCATGAAAGATCATTTTACTTCAATTTTATCTCTTTTAAAAGATTCGCAGAAAGAGTAGAAAAAGAGAAAGAAAACGGCCTGCCTACTAGCTAGCTTTAGCATAGACTAGAGACAGACAGACAGACCGTCGAAAAAAAAAAAACAAAACAAAAAAAAAAAAACCTTCAAATGACATTCATACCGTGACATAGATGAAAATCGAAGAAGAAGAAGAAGAAGAAGAAGAAGAAGAAGAAGAAGAAGAAGAAGAAGAAGAAGAAGAAGAAGAAGAAGTGAACTCCTTCTACTACCTAGTGCCAAGACCTGTGCACGCTCCTCAGCACGGGCCTCTGCCGGGAAGCTGGCACAGACAGGGCCACGCGACGGGCGCTGCCCCAGCTCCTTGCCTGGCCTATGGCTTTCCTCACGCCCGGCAGGGGTGGATTGGCTCCTTCATTCATTCCATTTATTCATTCATTCACATTAATTGATTGAATCATTCATTGATTCATTCATTCATTCATTCATTCATTCATTGACATTCATAGGTTGAATCATTCATTCATTCCTTCATTCCTTCATTCCTTCATTCAATCAATCGATCATTCATTCATTCATTCATTCATCATTGACATTGATTGATTGAATCATTCATTCTCATCAAAGGTCCTCTTTCCTCTTTCTTAGCGTTCAGGGACCGCCGTAGCTAAGTGGCTCCTCTCGCTCCCATCGGTACCCAGTTTGGGTACTCATAGATAGTACCCATGAATCTCCCAGTTGGGCTATTCACAGGTAGCCAAGTGCTAAGGTGACTGCTAGTCAGTATGGCTATGGACAACGGTAGGAGCTACGAAGGATGCAACAGATGAAGGCCGAGTGCTATGGTTTAGGTTAGGTATGTCGTAAGGGCGCACACTGTACAGGCTGTGAGCTGTAGTAGAAAGTTTGGACTAAGTTGGTGGTGGATTGGGCGATGGCAAAGCTGGAGTGGATGGTGGGCAGCGAGCTGGAGGTGCGACAAGAGCTCTTTTGGGGGGGTGGCGAGATGATCTCATGTATGTGCCTGCCTGCCTACTATAATCAGCTGCAGGAGAATGTACGGAAGAGAACGGGTTGAATGAATTCGCACGTGGTTGTGCACGCGCTCGGCGGCCCTAAATAAAGGTACAAAAAAAAATCTCGCACTCTCATGCTTGTTCCTCCTAGTTCGAGTTGTTTGCATGGGATGCTCTGCTCACGTTGATGACGAGCTCGGGTGGACATAGATAGACCGTCTGCGGTGCCATTGAGAGGAGCAATGTAATTACTAGACTGAACTGAACAAGCTCTTGTATTGAGACTCGATGTTTTCGACCTCGCGCTAAGTAACGCGAGTAGTTTCATCAAGCTGTCGCAAGCATAGAGACAAGCTCGAACGTGTCTGTCATATGCACACGCTTTCATGTTTGAGGTAAAGAGACTTGGCCATCTGTATGCAAGCACTGAATGTTTTGGCTACTAGAAATGACGAGATGAGGTCCATACGCCAGCGATGTAGAAAAGAAAAATTCAACAAATGATCATTCCTAAGATGTAGATTGGAAGCTGCAAGACAGCCATACAGCTCAAGAAGAAATCTAATCTACTAGTAGTAGATTACCAAAAAAATATAATAATAAAATTATCTAAATAAATAATATATAATGACATGATGATTTAGAAGTAATAGAGAAACTTAGAAAGAACACTTCCAAACGCGAATGGATTTCACTGCAATGATCGTTCCTAAGATGTAGATTGAAAGCTAGAAGACAGCCATACAGCTCAAAAAGAAATCTGGTCTAGATTACAAATATTAATATATAGATATACATAATGATCTAGAAGTAATAGCGAAACTTAGAAAGAATACTTCCAAACGCGAATTGACCTCACTATAATCTCTCACCGCAACTCTGGCAGTCTGTGACTGCCATGCTGAGACGCCTAAAGATGCGCCTCACCTAGGTCTACTCAAAATCCATTGTATCCTCAGGGCTGGACAAACTCAAGTTGAGTGCTAGTGCAATGTAGTCTTCCGACATTGTATTAAGCAACCATATGATCTCTAGATAAAACTAGGCAGATAATGAAGAAGAAAAAACATCACTCTCGTACCCCTTTACTATGTCCATCATTTAATTTATTGAAATGTTGCTTCGAGAGTAGGACAGTCCATAAGGAATAGAATATCAGCACGAAATCTGCAACTAGAAGATCCAAATTATTCAAGGCTTGTGGCGTACACAGTTGCTTCACAGAAGGCAGTAGCCTCTTCAGCTAGAAACTCGAGCTGTGCGTTCAGCATATTGATATACTTCTCAGTCAGAACCCCGTCATCTGTCATCATATCATGCGGCGTACGCAGCGGTAGGAAGTGTCCGATCGGAATAGATGAGACAGCTACTACATGACATGAATTAGGATCCTTCTCATTTGGCAGAACAACATGACCGTTTGTGACCTTAAACCGTTCAGAGGAAGTATGCCCAGTAATGATCTTCGCTTGCACCAGCTCTTCGTCACAATTTGTCACGGTATAGATATGAACTGGAATAGCAACATCTGGCATATCTGATAGGGTCCTTTCTCTCTCAGGATCTGAGTCGTCATTTCCAAAGAGTGCTTGTGGAACCAGATTTTGGTGGGCTGTGCACGCTGACATAGTCGTTTTCAAACGCACGTTGTTGTTTTCCATTTCGGTACATAAAGCCAATTGAACCTGGTCTTCAGGCGGAAAACAAGAAAGTGTCTCGTCAAGCTCTGGCGATCTGAATTCATCAATTTCCCAGTCTACATCGTTCAGGGACGACATGGCCTCCTTGAATTTGCGTATTCTCTCTTTGTCCTGCCACATAGTTCTGACAAACTTATGAAAAACTCCAGCAGGTGCAGGCACGTTCAATAGCTCCGAGCGAATATTAATTCTTTTGATCTCACCGAACGGCACATTTTTCGGGTACACGTCATAATGCGTGCGCATACTGAACTCTCCACGCCGTGTTGTATGCAAATGGCGCCATGATGTAGACCGATGCGCAAGTCCAACCACGTGTGCCACAGAATTATCAAGGCATGTCTTAAGCAATCTCGCACGTTCCTCTAGCAAAATTTTCGGGTGTCTCTTGACAGCCTTGACCATATCATCTAAGTAAGCCTTGTGCTTGCTGATCTCAATCCTCAAAAGTTCATTCTCCTTACGTAAGTCAATAGACCCTGCCATTTGCAAGGCGTCGACCTGGTATTGCAGTTCGGCGATTCGTTCCAAAAAGAAACCACGGTTCTCCTCAAGCTCTTCGTTCCGTTTTCGCAAGTTCTCCTCATCTGCTTTCCGCTTGAGCCTATTTTTGCGGCATGCCTCTGCATTACGTATATTAACTCCCATAGGTTCTGGTGTTTGTGTTACTTCGAGACGTTTCCTTTGTACAGCCTCAGCTCTCTCGGCAAGTGTTGTCGGCCTGTACCTTGGCACTTCACCTTGAGCGGACACGAAAACATCTCCAAAACGACCATTAAACGTAACTTCATTGCCACGCATATGGGCATCGACACGAAACGTCGGAAAACTTCCATATTCTCTATTGCCTGAGAACGCGGCGCCTTTAACTTTGTTTTGTTCGTACATGTGATCCTCATCGTAGTCGTCATCAGCCTGGATCCGAATACATGATCTCCCGACGCTCACGCGGGGCTCGGACCGGGCCTGTGGCGCTGCACGCAGCCACGTGAGGTCCTCAAACCCCAAATCGGGCTCCCAAAGCTCATCCAGCGCATCCATGGTGGCTTTGCACGCACCACGGCGCCCGCAGCATTGGAGTTTGGTGCTGAGACACATCAAATGAAATCAAGCAAACTTCTTTTCATCGTAATTGAGAGGTTCGAGGTCACCATAGGATTAGATACCAAGAACGTAGGGAAGGGTTGGACATGTTCTTAAGAATAGCAAGAAGTAGGGGTATTACTACTAGTCCTTGTAACCCTGTACATATATTGCTGCAGTCAGCGGTGTTTGAGAGTACATTTCTACTAGCTAGAGGCAGGTAGCTATCTACTGCATTACACCAAATTCGAGGTGCTGTGCGCTGGAGCATGCTGGAGTTCTTGTAGACTTCAACTATTTAGGTCGACGTGGCGAGAAATGTGTAGCAAAGGATATTTGCTTTGTTGGATATTAGTTTTGCGCGAGGGGTAGAAAATCTGTCTTGAGACGGTCTTTTGTCCTTGGGTGGGCAGACCAAGTATTTAAATGATTGCTGGTTCTCAAATACTTCTTGAGAGAAGAAACTTGAAGAAGAAACTAACGGGTGCCATTTTGAAACCTTCTATCCGTATTTAATTTTTAACAATGCATACAAATTTTACCATCGCTCATGGTGATAGAATACATAACTCAATTTCTGCTCTTATGACAGAATCTTAGAAAGCGTATCGCAGGAGCTTAAGTAAATGTTGCTAGGGTGGCCACTGCCCTGTGAGCGGTCAAAGGGAAAAGGAAAAGGGAACTACCTTTTGTTAGCAAGAAGACAGCAATTTAAAGTGGCAGTAAAACTCTTAAGATGAGACCCTCATATTCATTTCTTTGATTATCTTGCAAGTCAAATCCTCTCCATCTGAAGAGATCAAGAACGTTGGGACGAATCCGTGCAAACCATACCGCAGAAATACCACTACGGCGAGATGGAGAAGGAGACGATAACCAAACATCATTAGATCAACCAGGCAAGGGAAGCGACACCTCCAGTAAAAAATCACCAAGTCATTGTCAATATTCAACTGCAGTTGCCTCGCACAAACCTGAAACCTCTTCCAAAAAGTACTCAACCTGAGCGTGATAAAGTCGCGCATATGATTCAGTGAGAGTTCCTTCTTCTGTGATCATGTCATAAGGCGAACGAACAGTTTGAAATTCCCCAACTGGAATAGAAACAATAGCAACCACATGACATGTGTTCGGATCATTTTGGTCTGGGATAGCGACATGCCCAGAGGTAAACTTGAAGTGACCCTTGATTCCTGTGGGGATTTGGGCTTGTTCCAGTTCCGCATCGCAGTTTGTCATCGCATGGATATATGCTGAAACATGTTGATCAGCCAAATGGGAAGTGGCTGTACACCCGTCTGCTTTATCTCCATCCCCATCCTGTCTGAAAATTGCACGTGGAATAAGGTCTTTTTTCGTTGAATATGCAGACATTGTTGTCTTGTGTTCATAAGTACCTTCCTGAATTTCTAGACAGCGAGATATACATACCTTCTCATCTGGGGGCATATTTGAGATAGATTCGTCAAGTTCTGGGGAGCTCAATGGGTCTACACGCCAATCCCAGTGGGAGGTTCTTTTAAGGGCTGCTGAAAGCCTAGATGCCCGGTTTCTATCGTTCCACATAGATATCATAATTTCATGAAATTTTGAAGCTGAAACAGGAACATTTACAAATTCCGATCGGATGTTGATTCTTCGTACTTCACCAAGCGAAACATTTCTCGGCAACGTATCGTAGTGCGAGTTCATAGAAAACTTCTCAAATTGAGCAGAATAAATATGTCTCCATGAAGTAGATAAATGGGCCAGTCCAACCACGTATGCTACAGAGTTTTCTAAACAAGACCTCAGTAACCTTGCTCGTTCCTCTGGTAAAATAGATGGGTGTCTTCTGATAGCTTTGACCATTCCATCTAGGTATGCCTTTTGTTGTACTATCTCAGCCTTCAGGAACTCGTTCTCCTTTCTTAAGTCAATAGTGTCTGCACCCATGCATAGGACATCTACCTGATTTTGCAGATCTGCAATTCGTTGCATATAAAGAGCGCGATTTTGCTGCAGTTCCTCGTTACGATTACGAAGAAATTCCTCCTCGGCCCTGCGTTTGAGTCTGTTGCGTCGACAAGCCTCTGCGTTGCGTTTGTTCAAGTATGACGCGGTGCTTGAGTTTGGTTTGGACAAGGATTGCAGCGGTGTCACAGATGCTTTAGCACACGACTTATTCCTATTTCTCCGCGGTAATTCTGACGCTAAGACACTTACTGGGAGCTGCTGTGAATCTATTTCTGAAGTTGAGAAGACATTGCCAAAGCAGCCATTTAGTACGATATTATTACTATTGGAGCTGTTGCAACCATTATAAAAGCTACTGCTGCTATCGCTGCTGCTACTGCTGCTGCTGCTGCTGATACCGCTAGTATTAGGGTGACCGGTCTTGCTGCTGCCATCGAGAATACTTTCGCTTTTGCTACTTCTCGTGTAGGATTCATTCGGCTGTTCGGAGCAGCAGCTGGCACCTCCAGCATCTTCAAAACTTGTAGTTCCGCGAGGCTGCGGAGAAGCCTGAAGCCAAGAGAGGTTATCAAGGCCTAGCTCTGGCAGAGATACAATATCGTCGAATACGCTGTCGAGATCCTCCATTGTGGTTCCTCACTTCGAGATTGATTCTTTTCTGTTCCAGTGCTACAGTCAACTTGATGTGCATGTTGATACTATTGTAATTGTACACACTTACTATTACTATTATTTACTATAGAAAGTAATACACTGAAATTGTTTAAGAAATCCAAATCGTTCGTAAATGGCCAGAAGAATGTGATCAAACCAAGGGGTTTAGTAATTAGTATACGACATGGAGTTACACAAATGAAGAAACTGAAGTGATAAATTTGCAAGGAAACAGGTAGAAAAAAGTTAAAATGCACGAATAAAGGAAGACTTTTGCTAAATTTGAAGCTGAAACAATGACCATCAGAAAAGGAGAATGGAGCGAGCAAACTTGTAGTTAAAAATTAAAACTATCATCAATTTCAAAACGATTAGACCAAGAGAGTTCAAGGGTCACAAGTCTGTCTCAGCGCTCTGGACGCTTCTCTTGTCCAGTAGCTACAATTTATTTAGTAAGAGCGTAACTTTGCAAGATTGAAGGAAACAATAGCTTATGAGACGCCTCTTAGCTCAGAAGTGCTTTCTATGCAAAGCATAAGAAATTGACTCCACAGACTCACCAGATATCAATCTTGTACAAAATCACCCGGAGTGTTTGATCAGCTAATTCCTCAATATACCTGAATAATTAGATTAAGCTGTTCAACTCCTAATGATATCATGATTTGAAGCGAGAGGCATGCAACCACAACTATAAAACGAATTTTAAAAAGTGGCACAAACCTCAGCTATAATATCAATAGCTTTAACGATGAATCCCTTACATCTGCGAAACGCGAACCTTGCTACATGCAGAAATTGAAAATCTATTATCATTTATGATTGTAATATCAATCCGATGATTTGCTCACAAATACAAGGATGAGTTCAATGGAAACAATCTTCCAAGGAGTGCATTAACTGAACTGATGAGAGCACATTTAAGAAGGGCATTAAATAGGAAGCAACAGAAGAATTAACCAACGTTTACATTATAGGCATGCGCTTCACAAAATGCAGTAACCTCCTCCATGAAAAACTCGAGCTGGGCACTGAAAGACTCAATGTACATGTCTGTCAGAAGTCCGTCCTTTGTAAACATATCAGCTGGAGTTCGTAATGTCGGGAAGGTCCCAATAGGAACCGTCGAGACGGCAACAACGTGGCACGAATTCGGATCAGTATCATGAGGAACAATCACATGACCATTTGTGAACTTAAACGGAGCGATGTAAGGGGTTGGTACTTTTGCTTCGGCAAGTTCTTGGTCACAATTTGTAATTGCATGGATGAATGCTGGTTTTGCTTCACTTGTCATACTATCGATAACTAAGTCCCGTTCTGCATCTTTATCGTCTTTAGCAAAGAGAGCACGCGGGACCAAATTTTGTTTGGCAGAACATGCAGACATTGTAGTTTGTAGCTGAATTCGGTTGTTCTCGTATTCTGTGCAGGTAGCAATGCGTACATTGTCCTCCGTAGGCAACGCTGATAAGGCCTCCTTGAGCTCTGAGGACATATTAGTAGTATCAATGTTCCAATCAGCTTCGGACATAACCTGAAGCGCTTCCTTATACCGACGCATTCGACCTTGATCATGCCACAAGCTTGACACAAAATTGTGAAAAGCTTTGGCCCCCGCAGGTGCGTTCAAAAGTTCGCAACGAATATTAATTCGTTTTACTTCGCTGAGAGGAACATTTTTTGGCAGTACATCATAGTGCATTCGCATAGAGAAAATTCCATGCCGGGTAGTATGCAAGTACTGCCACCCTGCCGAGGAATATGCAAGACCAACAACATGGGCGACGGAGTCGTTCAGGAAGGTTTTAATCAGCCTTGCGCGTTCTTCAAGTAAAATTTTTGGATGCTTCTTAACGGCTTTCACCATATCATCTAGATATGACTTATGCAAGGCGATCTCTTTCCTTAAGAATTCATTTTCCTTGCGTAAATCAATCGATCCAGCCATACGCAGCGCATCCACCTGGAACTGCAATTCCGCAATGCGCTCCAGAAAGAACCCTCGGTTCCCCTCCAGTTCCTCGTTCCTCTTTCGCAGGTTCTCTTCGTCTGCTTTGCGTTTAAGCCTGTTGCGGCGACATGCCTCTGCATTCCTCTTATTCACAGATATCAGTGCTCCTTCATTTGAATTATCTGCTTGGAAATTTGAGCTTTTCTGGCTCGATGAAGAACCTTGCGTGCTACTATGCGTTGATCTGCGAGATCCCAAAACCATCTGTGAGCTTGCCAAAATATCGCCAAAGCTACCCTCGGGCCCAAGTTTACTTTGACTTGTACCGAGCTTTTGTTCAACGAAACCTTCAGTCGTTTCGCTGTTGCTGAGGTCTCCAAACTCGTTCAAGGTACGCGGTTTCGTGGTTTCCGCAAATGACTCAATTAAGCCCAACATCGAGGACTCTATAGATGGAGGCTCCCCCCGCCCGTGAGGAGACGCTCGCAGCCATGAGAGCTCGTCAAAGCCCATCTCCGGTTGCAAGAGATAGTCATCCAAGCTGTCGAAGTCTTCCATCACGGATCTGCGATAGAGTTTGCTGTCTCTGAGTTGGTAAAGAGGAAGGGACTAACCATACTGCCAGATCAATACTAAATTCATATAATCAAAGTGTGTCCAAATGGACTGTCCAGTGTATTTACGGTGGTGCTACACATGGTTACATATAGTTCAACACGCAGCGGCTGCAAGTATGGTATTTTGCAAGGGATAGCCAAGATATAGTCTGAGTTTTGGAGTCGAAGTAAACACGAATAATATGGTACCTGCCTGGAATAAATGATAAGATGTGCGAAGGGTCAAACTGTAAGAAGTTGAATGTTGTAAAGAATTATAGAATGACGTGCTCTGCAGAATTTCGGAAATATCAGCAAGAGGTCATTCATAAGAGAAAAAAAAATGTAACATAATAACAGTGCCATATCTGAGCAGTTTAGGTTTAGGAGGTGACTTGAGCTCCATGTATTAAAAGATTTCCGGTACAACATGATCGCTGCATTCTTTTTCTGTGGCCAGCACTCCACGAAGTGAGATGAGATGCACATATAATTATATTTCCTAATTTGGGTTTTTATATGCAACTTCAGTACCCTTCCTGGATTATGCCAGCAATATGTACAGGGAAAAAAAAAATGCATATGAAAGAAGCTTAGGGCTTCGTGGTGCTGTCCTAGATCAAATTGATGGTAGCTCTATTTGAATAGCGTGAGCTCGATGCAATTCATGGAAAAAGGAATAACGTACCATCTTGAAAATCAAGAATGGGATCCACACGCATTGCATAGGAATACGTGTTTCATGTATCGCGAGGAGGTTGCCAAAATGGCTTGCAAGCTATTCGTCGAATAAGAATTTAGAAGATAATAAACCTTTGTTCTACAGAAAATCTATTTAGTTTGTGGCTTTCAAGAAAACGTTTGTGTAATTTAACATTTATTGATATTATGTGTTTCACAATTCATTTATTCCACTGTTTCATTATATGAAGCCATCTCTTCAACAAAAAAATCAAATTGTTGAGCCGATAGACGAGCATACGCATCGGCCAACCGACCATCTTCTGTGATAAAATCGCTCGGTGAGAGGAGCTTAGGAAAGTTGCCAATTGGGATTGTTGAAACGGCAATCACGTGACATGCGTTCGGATCGTCAGGATGGGGAACAATTATATGGCCCTTGGTGAAGTTCACCTCTGCACTAGTTTGAAAGGGAATCCTCGCATGTGCTAACTCTTTGTCACAATTCGTCATCCCGTGCATATAAACAGGCACAACTTCACTTGACATGCGTTCAATAATATTACACCTCACAATATCTTCCTCATGTTTCTCAAAAAGGGCTTGAGGTACAAGCTTCTTTCTTTCCTCCAAAGAACAGGCAATCACCGTTGTTTGTATCCGGGCCTTATCATCTTGATGTTCAGAATAGGTGGAGATCTGTACATTGCCTTCAGGAGACAACACAGCAAGGGTCTCTTCAAGTTCAGGAGATACGAGTTGATTGACCTGCCAGCGTGAGCATACTTCTGCTTCAGCAATCTCCTTTAATCGGTTGTTCTGCGTATTGTTGTCGTCGAACATCCTCAAAACGTGGTGAAAGGTTTTTGCAGAAGCAGGAGCATTCAAAACTTCGTATCTAAGATTGATCCGCTTTACCTCACTAAGAGGAACGTTTTTGGGTAGCATATCATAGTAAATATTCATCGAAAGGTTGCCACGACGAATTGTGTGGAGCCGAGCCCACTGCCTTGAATGATATGTAAGACCAATTACTTGTGACATGCAGTCGTCAAGACACGACTGCAGGAGCCTCGCCTTCTCTTCAAGTAAGATACGAGGATGTTTTTTTACTACTTGCACCACATCCTTTAGATAAGCTTTGTGCCTCCTTATTTCAGCCCTAAGAAGATCATTTTCTCTGCGCAAGTCAACGGAACCTGCCATGCGTAAAACATCAACCTGAAATCGCAGTTCTGCGATGCGATGAAGAAAGAAACCCCGGTTCTGCTCCAATTCTTCATTTCTCTTGCGAAGATTATCCTCGTCAGCCTTGCGTTTTAGCCGGTTGCGACGGCACGCATCAGCATTACGCTTACTTGCAGCCAATGTGGTACACGAATCATTGTTCTTGCCTTCATTATTCTGTGCGACTTTGATTGGCACGTTGTGGCCCTTTTCTTCAGATGAGGTTTTCGGTATTGGTACCATGTATCCCCTGAGTCTCGTTGCAGTTGGTGCAATCACTGGTGCTGAGTTCTGCTGTCTTGAGATGGGGATGTCACTTGCGAAATCATTGTCCCAAAACCCATCCAGATCACCCTCAATTAAGAGAGGATCTGTTTGCGAGAAGTCGATGAGTCTGGTGCCATCTTCATCTTGGGGCAAGGGTGGCGTTAATACGTGTTTCATATTCTGCATGCCTCGCCACGAGACTTCTTGAGGGCTCAAGTTGGGCTGAGAAAGTAGACTGTCGAGTGCGTGAAGGTCTCCCATGATCAAAAGTAGTTGTCAAGTTCTTTGTTTAGTCTTTGGCAAGGTAGAACGTGCTGTGAACGAGCACGCGATTCTTCTCTATTCGTCATGCTAGCAAATTCTACCAGAAACCCTAATAAAGAATTTACACATTGCACCCTAATCAGTACTGTTTAAATGCTCCTGCTCTTTCCCAAAGCCAAGAGCCAAGATAATCAAATTACAATAATGTTCCACATATTTAGTTTAATGGTGCTAGGTTACCGTACATATACATAGAACATTTGTTTGTTTGAGAAGAAGCTAATTAAGCTACGCGAAAGCCCTGACCCAACAATATTTCTAAAGAAACAAAAACAAAATGAGATCGAATGCTATTAATGCCAAATCCCACTTTGCACTTATTAACATCTAGAGCTCTCTGACATCGTGACTTGAGCATGGCATATAGAAAATAGCCTAGGTCTGTTGAGACATCAACTGTTTCATTACAATCTTGTGTTCAAAGTTGGCTGGCTAAAGGATTGTGGAGCATAAATATTAGCTGTGGGAACGCGGGAACCATAATATGCTTTCGTTTGAGTTGGAGCAGTGGCACACCCTCATGTTTGATTGTTGATAACTCTCAGGTTCTAATATTCTATTCTTAACATTTTTGGACTCCATGAACCTAAAATATGACGAAAATTGTGCACAATTAATCTGTAGATCAATAAACTATAGTATCAGAAGATTTGGTCAAAGTAATAATGATGATTGCTGAAGGTAAAGGCTAAGGGAACAGTTTGTTAGAACGGCAGAATAAAAAAACAAAGATTAAACCGTAAGGCTCTCGCCGTAATTGCTGCAACGATATGTCTGTCAAGATAAATCTAGACAAATGGTGCATGCGAGGGGAAAATATTGTTCTTCGCCTTCGATCAGCCTCCGCGCACCAGAAGGATAAAAGTACATTGTGAGCACACGGACCGAGAAAGAACAAGCTCAGAATAATCTTGCTGTAGTCGCTATGGGACTAAACAAGAGGAGATGCAGATCTGTAGAAGAACGAGCTATATGAGAAGAGAGCTGAAGTGGCCATTCGCGCAAATCAGGGCACAGGAACGAATGAGTGTTGCGTGATAATAAGGTGAGGCTTGAAAACAAACATTAAGCTTCACGGTGCTTTCAGACGTGGAAGTGTGGTCTTACATCTGATGAATTTCAAACACCTTTGAGACTCGATCATGAATTGCAGCAACATTATAGTCCATGAAACGCTCCCAGTTTGGCGGGAGAGATCCGTTCTGCGGCATTAGATGTTCCGCACCATCCATGTGGCTCAGGTGGCCAAGCATTGCAGAGAAGATGAGAATGACGTGACAGCGCGGGGTGCCATCGATGGCAGGCTCACATGGAACACAGGTGTATCCCCAGATGAGACCAGTTTTTGAATAATCATTGACGGTCGGCAAAAGTCTTGCGCGAAGCAAGTCTTTGGTGAATTCTGTTGTTGAAGTTACATAACAACTGCGCGTGCCCTCAGGCTGCTCATCATATACCTGTTGCAAGGGAAGACACTCCTGATCGTCTGGGAGGATCGCGCGTGGTACGAGGACCTTCGTTGCCCTTGTGTTACTGCAACGCATGGTGATAAAGTCAGTTGGGCCAGGGTCATCTGCAGCGGTTTCAGTATACTTGGTAAACACCAGCCGATTTCCAAAAGCCCTCCTGATATCGGGCTGGTTGTCAAGCACGGGAAATGCCTCGACAGTACGCTTTACACCATCACACCAATCACCCTCGTGGATTTTTTTCTTTTCTTCAGGATTAATTTCTGCGTTCCAGAGTTGTTCATGAAGATCTCTTGCCTCGACAGGCAAATTACAGAAGTCGATTCGAGCACTCCAGCGCTTCATTTCGTCAACAGGCACGTTTTCCGGAAAGAACTGCTGTCGTGCAAATGCCTCGATGCCGAGGTCTGACTTGTACACAGGCAGCATTGGCCATCCTGAAGATACGTGTGTGAGTCCAAGGATTTGCCCAAGACTATTTTCAATGCCGGTTTCTAGGAGCCTGATTCGTTCTTCATGCAGCATTTCTGGGGCTTTCTGTGTGGCTCTTAAGATTCTCGCAATCGATGCCTTATGCTTGTTGATCTCGGCCCTAAGCAATTCATTTTCCCGAGCGATGTCCACGCTAGTTCCGTGTTGAAGCGACCCGAGCTCGAGCTGCAGCTCTGCAATGCGCTCGAGATAGACGTCACGAGCCTCTTCTAGTTCTTCGTTGCGTTTACGCAGATTTTCCATTGCAGCTTTGCGTTTCCGGCGACTTTTCCGGCAGGCCTCTGCATTACGTTTTTGCCTATCACCTTGGGTACCACCAAGGTCAATGTCATCGTCCTCAGCATTTCCAATTTGCACACAACTCGTGAGTCCCGAAGCATCTTCGCTGCTAGACTTGCTGTGTGCTCCTGACGATCGACTTGCCGCATCCTCTGGTCTCGCAGCGTGCAACCAGGGATCGTCGAGGAAGGCGATGGCACTTGACTCATCCAGAGCAGCGAAAACGTAGTCCCTCACGCCCACGCGTTCCTCATAGCCATTCGCAAACATCTCCTTGGCGCCAAGGTTATGTCAACTTAGGCTGGAGACCTACTTTGGCAAAGAACACGACTAAGATGACGAAGACGAGACTTGGAGAGCAAGACTCGCCGTCAAAGAGGTCGAGGACGAAGGACAATTGGTGCGAGGGCTTCTCCGAAGCCCCTCCCCAGCGAGTTCCGGAGTTCCCGGCCGCGTGACCGCGCGAACGGCAGTGTTCTGCAGCGAAGCGTCTTCTTCGGAAGTGTTGCGGCTTTGCTTTTCGTGGTTTCTTTCTAATTCCTTTTGTGTTCTTTTCTGCATTAGAAAGAAAACAAAGAAACAATAAGTTTCTCTTTAGTTTTCTATCAGAAAATGAAAGAAGGGAGTTATGACCAGTTATGATTTGTCAAAATTCCAGCCCAGCTCGGAGTTATCATTCGAAGGAATCATCAAAACACGTGTATACCTGCGCAGAGGTACTCTCAAGTATGGATTGAACATACAATTCGTGAGTGCTCAGCGATCGCGACAGGTTAAACCAAAATAGGAATCACATTCAGAGATCTTTTCCAAAGAATAACAACAATCATTATATGTGCTATGTGCCTGAACTTCGATATAAATAAACTTTCTCTAAAATTTATTTATAGTTACACATTATAAAAAAAGGTGTTTTAAATAAACAAAAACAAAAACATGAAAAGCAACTTATGGTCCACGCGAACAACGGCAATTAAAGCAAGTCACCAAAGGCTTAGCTCTTCGAAATGGCCGCCTTCCATTCCCTCACTGTACCTGACATCAACGCTGATTACCACCACATCACCCAATAACTTTAAGCAGCTGGTACTCTGAGTTCTTTTGTCCCATTCGAGCGACCGTTCTTTTCTTGCATCACCTAACTAACTCACTAACTCACTAACTAAACCATCCAACTTCCTTTCCGTCTCTTCTCTTCAGAGGAGACTGGCGAGGCGACCGTTTGCTGCACTTGTTCTGGCTAATACTCCACTTTACATGCATATACTCTACTTGTGCCGAATAAAAGTTCACTTGTAACACCTTATTTGTTTCACTTGCAGCCGCGAGACGCGAAGTGAGCGCCAAAGTGCACGTTACCGAGCTAGAAGAGGACGTTGTAGTCGTACTTAGATAGAGAGTGAGTGAACAGTGTGCATTTCATTCATGTTGTAGATTGCCCTTTTACAAGCAACCTTGGTCTCTTCTTCCCAATTTCACAAATGATTTATCTGGTCAGCACTGGTTTGCCTCACGTCAGGAAGCATACGTAAGTAAGTGAGGCCAGAGCTTGCTTATTTCATTTATTTCCATCTCGATGCCCAGTTCGCCTGTCATCTCAAAGAAGATGAAAAAGTTCACAATATGTTTATTTTATTCATTTACTTTATTCATTTACTTTTTTACTTTTTTGTTTCAATACGATATTGGTTTTTTAATTGTCAATTAGTTAAAATCAACAACAAATTAATATTTTATTTTAATAAAAAACTAAGGTCATTAAAACTTGAACTTTACTTTACTGCCGCTGCAAATACTTATGGAGCCTTAACAGTCAGTCAGTCAGTCAATCAGTCAGTCCACTTGCCCAATCGCCCTCGCGCCCGTGGAACCTAGCTTGAAACCTAGCTAGCCTCCGCTTTCGCGACGCGCGGTCCTCCTCGCCGCTTCAATCAACACGAGACTTCTTCATCTGTGGAGGGCGGTCCGAGCGGAGACGAGCGGCCTTTTCAATTTGATTGGCTCGAGACGCGTTCAGTACTTTATTTCTTTGCTTCTATCCGCGAGCAGGACCAAGAAAAACCTTCTGTGGGGAGGGAGGAAGCTGTGGCTGGCTTCTTCTTCTTCTCCTCCTTCTTCTTCTTCTTCTTCTAAGGCGCCTTTTAAAACGAGAACGTGCGCGAGCGAATGGGTTTTGGCGATGTTCAAGTTCATGGGCGAATTCGTGAAGAAATCGAAGACTTCGGGGGGAAACAGATAAATTAAGTGCATAAACTAAATACATAAACTAAATAAATAAATAAATAAATAAATAAATGAATGTTAAAACTAAATAAATTAATTTTAAAACTAAATGAATGAATAGAAGTTGATCGTAGACTCGTTGGAAAGGCAGTAGCACCTAGTTAGGCAGCGGTAGGGGCAGTGGAGTCGTCGCTCAGGCGGGAACGAACTCAGTTCTGTTCTCAGTCACAGCTGTTGTGGGGAAGACTTGCTCCGCGTGCCTCGAAATGGCCTGGCAATCTCAACCTCAAGACAGAACCACGAGAAGGAACAGCCAGCCCCATCTGGACGCGGTCCTGCATACCTCGTGCACGAGAAATGAGCTTGGCGTTGAAATGAACGAGTTTCGCTCTGTGTGCTGCTTTGGTTAAAAGTAATTTGTAATTATGTAGGCTGTGCATATCCATGCTAGTTAGTTATTTCTTCAAGTCTTTTTTTTTTTTTTTTTTTTTTTTTTATAAAGGCACATATTTCTGCCATCACATTATGGACAGAGGAAGGAAAGAGTGAATGAGTGAATGAGTGATTGAGTGGGTAATGAAAGTATTGGCGCCAGAGAACACTCGATTGAAGAACGCGGAGCAGAAAAGGAACGAAGGTCACTCAGTCTCCGCAGCTCCGATGGGATGGATCGAAGGTTACGAGATTATCGAAAGCTTATCAGGTCAGGTTCGAGTGAAAGAATCGACGACGCTGCTTTCTGAATGGACGGAGACAACAATCGAAATGGCAGCTAGCGAGGGTGAGCGATATGCAGGTTTTGTTGACAAGCATGACGGCGTGGACTCGGTTGGGGGACATGAAGGAGCGCGATTTACTGTACTTTCTCTCACTCTGCGCTGTGTAGGTACCTAAGTGATACTGTTTACCTCCACAGGAACAACTTGAAGGGAAGAACAGAAAGACAACGGAAAACCTCTTCCTTTGTGCTTCGAGTGTACAAGTCGAGTGTACAAGTTGTGACATCCTGCGAGAGATCTTATACAAATCAAATTTGCTGATCGATGGTTTAATCGCGTCGTTCGAGGCGTCCGCGCATGATGAAGGAGTCTCTCGGGGTCAAATTGGTCCGCATTGCACTAAATTGAGACGCGTGCAGTGAGTAGTTATATATAGATATCTATATATTCACGTACGACGTCTTAGGTATATGAATTGCTTTACACGAGCGAAAGCACCTTTGCACTACAGTTGTACTCCTCTGAAGACATCGAACAGAGCTTCATAACCCTGAGTTGTCTTTGTCACATAGTGGGACAACAGGGTGGACGCTTGTGTTTCATCGCGCCTTATCAATACTATACGGTAAGACTCCCTCATGTCAGCCTCCAGACTCTTGACACACTCACTCCCGTTTTATGGAGTCGTGTGATTGGCTTGTGCGGACACAACATGGGTTGAGGTGCATGAAGAGGCATGCGTGCTTTGCAACGCAGACGAGACAAGACAGGACAAGACAAGACAAGACAAGACAAGATAAGGCGTCCGTGCAGCTTCAGTGAAATGAATTTGGGCTTAATCGAGGGGTTGTTAGATTCTACAGTCCTGCAACAAACCCATGCTATAAAGGAGAGACGCCCGTGCAAACCCCCTTTCCCCTAGCTTTTATGTCTTCACAGCGATCAGAGCTTGCAGAGAGAATATGCTCAATAGGCCTGAGTGCTGCAGGCCATGAGTGATGGTCGTTGGATTCACTCTCTTTAAAAAGTAGCTGTAAGCCCACAAGTGCTCGAGAACTAGATGCGGAGCGGGTTCTCATCAGTTAGATGTGGAAGAAGACTCTTCCGGAGTGGCCATGCAAAGGTCGTAGACTTGGTCACGGCTGGCACAAATATGCGCAAATCAATTTGCACTTAGCAACGGGCAGCGTTGCAGCTGAGTTCTCAGCAGCATCAGGGACAGAACGATTGGTGTCACAAGAAACACTCTCTGAACTGAACTACTGCGTGCTGGCCAATGTCTCCATGAAAGCTGTTGTTATCTGGTGCCTCTCTAGCGCTGTCAACACGTGAAGTGGCCTCGGGTTTCAAAAGCAGGCATAACAGGAACGGCAAGAGTAGCAACGGTAGAAACGGTAGCAACTGCACCTAAGATGGGAGTCGGGGTCGGGTAGTAGACTATACTAACGTACCTAGTCAGTGCAGTTTTGGTTTTTAGAAATCTGTGCATACCAGGTTAGAAACTTGAACCTGGCTAGGATGAGGGTTGGGGGGAAATACTACTACTATATACCTCCACATCTATACTTACCATGGTAGGTACTTACCATGAGACAATGGTTCCTCCTCCTTCTTCTACAGTGTGTTAAGTAGAGGAATACCTGATTGATCATATGTATAAAGAAGATCCCCGCTCAATGTGTCAAAAACATTTTATGTTAGTCAATGTATCATTTGTAGATAAGAGATCTTTATAATGTGTTGTAGAGAGGTCAAATGAACATCGTGTTAAGAAAAAGAAGGAGTGGAAAACAGCGAATTGACTAATAATAATATAAATGTGCTACAAGAGTGACAATCCCAAGTACCTTGAGATGATTTTGCAAATACTCTAAGAAAGAAGCATGATAGTCAGGATATATCAAGTTATTTAACAGACCCAAACAATATGCAAAATCCAAGACTGGTGGATTTTTTCGTTCGAGTGTCATGTATCTTTATACTAATGTAATATGTTGACAAACCATGCAAAACCATGCAAAGCGAATAAGCAGTAGCGAATAGCGCAATATACATGTGGCCTAGAAATAAAGAAAAAGAGACCTTTCCCACAAAATTTTGCACAAAACGAAATATGTCAAACAGGACAGCTAGTAATTGGAAAAAAAGAAAAGAAAAAAGAAGCACGTTGTAGTAGATGTAACTCTACTGTAATACGCCGTCTTGCGCACGCAAACGCGCAACTCTTATGCTATCCTCCCAGTAAAGCTTGGTGCGAAAACGAAGATGCTCTAAGCAAGATTTCGTTAGAGAGCCATCATGATTGACCAGATTCTCTGGCTTTCCGATTGTACCCAAAGTACCAATGGGAACGGACCCGACAGAGATTACATGGCATGACGCCCCCTGCTTGGACGGGATGACGATATGCCCTGAGAGAGCCGATGAGTTTAAATGACGAACGTTCGGGACGTCCTTTTGCGAAGGAACAATGCCTGCGCTCACCAACGCTCGCCCAACTTCTGTATAGGTCGTAATCTTACATTTGATAGGCTGATCAGAAAACTCCGCAGAAATGGTCTTCACACAATCTGACCTTGATCTTTCTGCACATATGAATGAACGAGGGTACACCTCATTTTCACGCATTGTGGCGGCAACCCAAAAGCGCAGAACAGACGCATCTGGAGGATATACACCAGAAGGCAAACGCTTCGAGAGAGGATGCTTTTCAGTTATTTGAAATGCTTCAAGATGGCCCGGGAGCATATCTCGGGCCTCTTGGAACGCCGGAGCCAGAAACGGTTCGATGGTTCGACGAACCCCATCGAGACTGGAACGGTCTTTCTCTAGCCTTCGAAGGGTTTCAAGATCGCCGCATTTCTTCCATGCTTCAGAATTTAAATAAGCTGGCGGGACATTGATATTATAAATCTCGCAGCGCATGTTCCATCGCTTTATTTCATGAGGAGCCGCATTTACAGGTAAAAATTGATAATAGAAAAGAATTTCAACACCTCCATTTAGTTTGATTGGTGAGATGGGCTGCCAACAAGTAGACGTGTAGAGCATGCCTATGACCTGACTTTGCGCACTTTCGATACCTGTTTTCAAGAGCCGAACTCTCTCCTCAGGAACCATATTAGGTGCCTCATCCATGGCATGTATGATGCGCGAGATGAAATTTTTATGTCTCTCAATCTCAGCGCGGAGAAGTTCATTTTCTTTTGCGACGTCAATACAGTTAGCATGTCTTAGCGCGTCAACCTCCACTTGAAGCTGTGCAATTCGCTCTAAGTATATTTCTCTTCGTCTCTCTAATTCTGCGTTGCGATGTTTTAAGTCTTTGATATCAGCTTTTCGCTTAAGCCGACTACGACGGCATGCATCTGCATTGCGCGAATCTGATACTTTCGAAGATACAGGAGTTTCTTGGGCGCCAAGATCTGCTCTCAACAATCCGTCGATGTCTCCATTGAGTTTAGACCATTTGATCTCGTCGGAATCGTGGCTTGTAGCCTCAGGTTGATTTCCTGCAAAAAGAGACTGGAGGCCCGTATGTTGTAGTTTCTCGTGCGAGTGCTCCCCATCATCATCAGCGTGAGGCCTGAAGTATTCCGGCATGTGCACGCCTGTCTCAATCTCCGCAATGACCTGTTTTCCAATCTCGCCTTCATTCAGGCCCACCATTCTCGTAAATGAATTATATGTTTTCGCTGGCCAGGGCTGCCCTAGCGCAACAAAGCTCTGACTGCTGATGCTGTTGCTGCTGCCGTTGCTGCTCGTTGCTGCACGTTGCTGTCGTTGTTGCTGCTCCCGCTGTTGCTGTTCCCGCTGCATTGTTGCCGAGACCTTTGCCACTGCTATTGCAAGATAAACAGTTCGCAGCAGGGCCTTGCTTGCTCATGCCTCACTCCAGTTGCACACAGACTAGCAAGGATCTGCAAGTGCTTCAGCAAGCGAGCAAGCTGCTCGCGAGAATGTCCTACAACAGTTGCTTGGAGAGAGAGATCCCGCTTTGGCGCTGCGATGAACTTTTATTGAAATTCTTTTTGTAACATAAGCACATCAAATTTTTATATATACCACCTTTCTATGTAAAACAATAGTTTTATAGAAAGAACAAGAGTTTGCTCACAAGGCAAAACTAAAACAAGGTCAAACCAAGACGGTATGGGACCACTTGAAAACAAATTACCAGTAACATCTACAGCCTCACCGCAGGCCAAGGACACTCTCTCACGCGTGCTTTATTCACGACAAGTGTCAACCAGGTTTGCTTCAATAAAAAACGCACTAGAAGAAAAGTGTCATTTGGTTTGCTGCGTGTTCTGTGAAGCACGTTCATTTAATTGTTCATTTATTCTACCACTTTTTCCTGTATTCTACCGAAATCAACAAGTATTCTTCGTCCATTTTTTTTGTTCATTTGTAATTCAGAAACTGACAGCATTCGCTGGAGGAGTTCGAGAGAGCAAGCATTGATTTCTTTGAAGACAAAGCTCATCGAGACTTGGCCTGGAGGAGGCAACAGCTGGTTTTGCCAACTTACTTACAACCCCAGATAGAAGGAGCCTTGGTGTGGGTACAGTGATTTTATTAAGGAGCTAATTAGTAACTACTGGCATGTCCAACTCTTCAAAAGAGCTCAATACACTGCGCATACTTTGTGACCATAAAACCAATCAAATCGCGATTGGATGGAGGGCGAATGCATATATGCATGAGTGGTTCAACATTGTCAACTGTTTATGGACCATCAGCCTTTGAGCATTTTGGTGGGCCCCTATCGTAGGTGTGCATAGCCTAGTGCGGGTGACTGCCAACCTCGATGAACTGATTTTGGAAAGCGGACATTCATGATTATGCCAAGCAGCAGGATAAGCAGAACAGTAGTAGCTGTAGCAATCGCAACAGCAGCTAAACCTTAGTGAATTCATAAAGTGAATTGTTTCACTATATATTGAAAAGGCACTTCTCCTGAACCTATAGAGCATCTTAAATCTGTCTGATTTAAACGCCTTTTTAAAAGCATATTTCAACTTTTCCATTTCTAACAAGTTCCCACCATCGACTTGAGGATTCAAAATGTGAACAATATAAAACAACCAAACTTGCAATAAAATGGAAAGGAAATGACGCTCAATAGTGGTTAATTTCGAGGAATCATAATTCAATGTAAAACCAGTAACTATTGAACTAGTTGGAATCAATTGTTTCACATCTAACACTTGTCTCTTCCATTTACCCTTACCATAGTTTTCAATTTCTCGATCAAGACTTTCATCGATAGGAGTGCGCTGCAAGAGACTAACGGAGGTAAATTGAATACAAAATTGCTTCTTTCGCGGAGAAAGCATCAAGTACAATAGAGCATTAGCATGCTGACCTATGACGATGACCATTTGTGCATAACGAGACAAGGACCATGGAGCTTCAACTGAATCGTTGCGGACTGAATGAGACAATATATCGATTACATTTGGGGGGGGGGGAAACAGCATTTCCCAGAGTAATAGAATTCTAGTCGATAAAATTTCAACATGCTCAAAGTAAGGACTTATCAATGAAGTCAGCCGGACAGGAATGAGCGCTTCAGATAATGTTCTAGAGTCACCCTCATCAAATTCTATCGGATCGCCAAAGACAGCAAGTTCCCGAGTGACAGTTTAATCATATTTAGCAATAAAACTAGCGAAGCGCAACAAAGTTTGCCCCATAAATTCGCCTGAACAATTTTGGAAATTCACAAATCGATCGAAAAGAAGAGTAGGTTCAAAACTTTTGGCAGTGATGTCAAACCTGTCACGCAAAGAAGTTTCATCAGAAGCTTCTCCAAATACTCTTCTGAATCCTACTTTGGATTTAGCATTAGTAAAATCAACTGGAGCAAACACCATATGTGTAACTAGAAAACACCATGCGTAACAGAATCCGTCTGTGATCCTTTGCGTCAAAAAAGTCTCAAGATCCATCACCTGCGGACTACCAACGCCATTATAGATACCACGAATAAACCTTTCTACCGATTCGAAAGAACCTTCTGTCAGAGGGGAAATCACATACTGGAAGTCAGTGTCAAAAGTTGGCGAAGGCCGGCAAACAATACGGTCTTTCAAAGTCATGGGAAAAACGTCATTCAGGGTCAAAAAATACTCAGGATCTTCTGTAGAAGCAGACAAATTGCGCAAGAAGCGTTCCGCAACAAAAATAGGAGCATCACGGAGTTCTGCATCTGAAGCATATACTGGTTCTATATCTTCAATGAAAGTAACAACATTAGAAATCCAATCTCGCTCTGTATTCCTGACACTAGGTAATCGATAAATCGAATCTTGAACCGACTGATCCATCTTGTCAAAGTTAGATTCGGGTCTGTTGAATGTCAAATTTTGGTTCATTAACTCGTCCCATGATGTCTCTCGTCAAGCTCTATTAGAATAGCTCTTCTCTTCTCTCTTTCTTCTTCTACCTCTCTGCCTGTCTGCACAACCTTTGACTTACGCGATTTTCAAAAATAAACAACTGATCAAGGTCTGATTCTGGGTTCCGCAAAATATTCGCACCTCTTAAAGATATAGACAAACTACATTCCATTCTACATGCATTGAGAAGCTTTTAACCAAACACTACTTTCCAAATCAGTTTTCACAAATTATTCTCCATAATTTAACAGTCTCAAAATTTTGGGAGATCCTCAATATCATCTTTTATACATTATCTGATCTCCAACATATTGACAACGACGAAAGAATGCCAACAAATGTTAGTCTCCAATCCATTCTAAGCGAGCTACAACACATTGAAGCTATGATTATGGTTTGGGCAACCACAAAAGACCACACAAAAGAGAAATTAGGACTTCCAAATCTTGATAATTTCCTTATGGTTAATGAAGTTTGCAGCCCACGTTTATTGCATGATTAATAGTTGCTTCGAATCCGTTTCCAAATGTACTTCAATTTTACCACTTCACGCTCCACCAGATCACATTGCCACAAATTTAAGATGGCAAACTACGCCATCCAATACGAATGAGTTTGGCACCCGTCACGATCATTATGATGAGTTTTTGAAAAATATCATTCGCGTCCTATGGCGGTGACTTCGACGAATACATCGACATAGTCATTGAAGACATTGAATCCAAAAAGATAGGCAACTTCAACGAAATTATTGCTCGCATTAAAGGTTACGAATTGATGGATCAGAAAGATGTAACCTCCTAGCGAATCGTGGCGAAGGCTTTTCAATAAATACTTCGATAAGGAAGAAAACAACTTTGAAATGTTCTATCAGACATTTACTGCTGAATATATTTTCTTTAACCTCAAAGATTACCTCGCAATCTATGATACTGATGGAATCTCATATTTACCACTTTATACAGACTTACTCTACAAATACAAAATTTCTTATAGATACTAAGAAAATGAGAAGTCAGCTAAAAAATTATACAATATTAAATTTGATTCATGCAAAGCCTTAATTTGTTACAGAAAATAAAGATGGGGGCTATATTCCAGAGCTGTCCAATTGTTGGAAAAGCCAATGTGCACATACGAGGTCGTACAATAATCTAGTCTATTATTTTGCCTTCCTTTGTAATTGGTTTTCCTGGGGTGTTGTGTGGAGTGATAATTATGGTACTGAGTTCAAAGACGCATACGCCATAGCAGGATCCTGCAAGGCGTCATCTTGAAGTGCAAGTTTCCACATGAGTTCAATGTTGGTGGACATCATTTTTTTCACAAGCTGACCGTCGTTCTCCTCGAGGTCTTTGGCTGTAAGTATGCTGTGATAGTAACCCATCGGCATCGAGTAAATATCAATAAGATGACACACTGGTGTTCCGTCAGGTTTGGTCTTGCCTGGAATAAGCGCAATGCCGGACTCGAAAGGTGAGGTCAATAGGATAGAGTCTGGCTCGTCTGTGGGCTGCAGCTCGATGCTCTGAAGTTCCTTTAAAAAGTCAGAATACACTGAGAGTGGCATGTTTACCAGACCTTTTAGAGGAGGTGGCGAAACCTCAGATCCGAGAACGTCTTTTAGGTTCGACCTTGCGAGAAGACCGAACAAACGATAACATCGAGAGCGTTTTCTTTGAAACCTCACCATTCTTAAATTCTGTCTCGGTCTCGTGATTCTCTGGCAAGAGAGATTGCTGCTGCAATGTGTTGCATTGCCTCCAAGATCTCGTCCGGCTCATAGGTAGTGAGGCGACGCAAAATACCATCGCGATTCC
>SMSO01000011.1:67500-125637 GCA_004764695.1 Schizochytrium sp. TIO01 | reverse complement strand
GATTCACGAACCATTCACGAACCATCGGAAGGAAAGCCATCTCTGCTGTATCCATCAGTTTACTATTTTAGCTTCGCTCACCGTTTGTTTATTCATGGACTGCATTGACAACTAACTCAGAGAGTTCAAGAAGTGCAATCTCTCTCCTTTACTTTCACATCTCCCTCGTCATAATCTCTACAGAAGAATAGAACGAACGAAAGCAAAATACGCTCAATTGAATTGAATTGAATTGAAATGAATTGAGATGAATTGAATTGAATTCGACTTGAATTTAATTTATTTTTAATTTTAAAATAAATGAAAAGAAAACTTATTGTTGAATACCTAAATTCAATGGTATGGAGATCGAATTGACCAAAGTCTCGAATTCCGGAGGATTACAAAAACAGCAGCTTGAAAAAGAAGATCTTCGGCGCTGCGATGATGCCTGTGCACCAGTACAGGACAACACGATCTCTTGCTTGCTTGCTTGTGCGTGCATGCAGGTTTGTCAAAACAAAGGGGCCGCTGAGAGCCGGCTGAGAAAGTTTGGCGCTTGCGGGTGGAATTTCTTGCTCGATGGCCAAGACAACTAATTAATTAATTAATTAATTAATCACCTTTATTTGTTCCTTTACAGCACAAATAGTCGAGAAAAGAAGAGGAATACAAATTTGAGCAAACTTTTATATGTATAGTAAATATATCCTTAAGTAGCCACTAAAGTTACATAAAAACTTCTCAAAAGCTCAGAGGGAAAAGAGTGAGAGAGTGAGAGAGAGTGAGAGAGAGTGAGAGAGAGAGAGAGGGAAACAAAACAAAAGTGGCCTGAGACAAGGCAAACTAAGCTTGAAGAAGAGCAGCACTTTTGCTAAAAGCCCGTGTCGCGGCTGCTTCGTTCCAGGTAAGTACCTGGTACTAGGCACGGGCTGCGCTGCCTTTGCTGAGGAGACCCCGACCAGCGCCGCCTTTGAGTTCGTCCTGCTCTGCCTCGAGGTAATCTGATCTCTTAACTACCGTCGTTGAGTGATCAATCTCATAGATACCGAGCTACTTCATGATTAACAGTTTTTATTATGGTTAAATGATTGTAGTTCAAAACTTTCATGCTTCAGTGTCCGCAATAGTAAAGAGGGAGGGAAGTAAGTAAGTACCTATTGTAAAGAGTTTTAAAGTTCTATCGTAGATGTTTGTTTATTCCTACTGTGATTTTAAACATAACAAGATCACGATAAAAAGGTAACTTCGCTGCTCAGCCATCCACAGATAATATAGATGGATAGATAAGGGAGAGAGAGAGAGAGAGATACAGAGAGAGAGAAGTAAATATGTAGATATATGTATGTATGTATGGATGTATGTATGTATGTATATACGGAGATACAGAGAGAGAGAGATATAGACATACAGACCTGAATTGACATCGCTCAGAGTGATCGCCGGTCGATCCTCTCTTCGCTCTCTCGCTCGAACTCCACGCGCACACACACACGCTCTCGCAAGCAGCCAGCCTCCGTCGCAGACACACCGCCACACATCGTCTATATCATGGGTCGCTTGGAGCTCGCAGGCGTCTTCCCGGCGCTCATTACGCCCTTCTCCGAGGACGGCACTGAGGTGGACTACGAAGCCCTCGAGAAGTTGATCGATGCCCAGATCGCCGCTGGCGTCGCTGGCCTTGTCCCCATCGGCACCACCGGTGAGTCCCCTACCCTGAGCAGCGAGGAGAAGGACAAGATCATCGCCCTCTGCGTGGAGAAGGCCGCCGGCAAGTGCAAGGTCATCGCTGGCACAGGCTCCAACAACACTGCTTCCACCGTCGCCGCCACCAAGAAGGCCAAGGAGGCTGGCGTTGATGCTGTTCTCATCGTCAACCCCTACTACAACAAGCCTAGCCAGGAGGGTCTCTTCCAGCACGTCAAGGCCGTCACGAGGTTGGCGTGCCCATCGTGCTCTACAACATCCCCGGCCGCACCGGAATCTCCCTCACCGCCGACACCGTGGCGCGCATGTACAGCGAGCTCGACCAGGTTTGTGCCGTGAAGGAGGCCACTGGTTCCCTCGACATGGCCTCTGAGATTCGCTCCAAGTGCGACATCACAGTGCTCTCTGGTGACGACTCCTTGACTCTCCCCCTCATGGCCGTTGGCGGCTCCGGTGTTGTGTCCGTTCTCAGCAACCTCGCCCCCGAGGCTGTCGTCAAGATGGTCAAGACTGCCGCTGAGGGCGACTTCGCCAGTGCCACCAAGCAGCACATCGAGCTCTTCCCTCTCTTCAAGGGTATGTTCTGCGAGACCAACCCGGTGCCCTGCAAGTACGCCATGTCCCTTGCTGGCATGTGCAACCCTAGCGTGCGTCTTCCCCTCGCCCCCCTCGCAGAGTCATCCAAGGCATCCGTTGAGTCAATTTGTGACACCGCTGGCATCGTCAGCGCTGAGAACGGCGCCAAGAAGGCCAAGGCCTAAGTAACATTCATTACGTACCTGCGTACCTTTCGTTTGCTCGACTGTCTCACTTTTTAAACAATCGGTCGATCAATCAACCAAATTGCTCACCCGGCTTTGCAACCAAATCAACGAAATTAACTACCTACTTACCCTACCACCCACCCACTCCTTCATTCATCTTTTTAAATTTACTACCTCATTTCCAACATTCATTTCTACTCCTCCATCCTTTCCCATACATTCCGCTGCTTCTAGGTAGTATATAGGAGGTGCATGTGTGTGCGTTTCACCAAATATGACTTTGGATGAATTCAGAGTAAGTGGTTAGTTAATTAACCTCCACTTCTTCTTTCCTTTCTTCAGGAATCAGGATGTTCAATTAGTCCTTGACTCGGTTTGCTTTGAATATTTTGCCATGTATAGCTAGCTGGCTAACTTTTCCATGATTTTTTTTTTTTTTTTTTCTCTAAACAGAACTACGAATCTCATGAGTAACAACATTGAACGGTAGGCTTGATTCATAAAGCACATATATGCGTGCGTACTTTGAATTAACGAACCTCGAAGGTGGATTCTTGCTCTCGATATCGCCACCGCTCCATCATCATCAACAAAAAGAAACTGACTTGAACCATTGCGCAGGCGGATCGTACAAAATTTCAAATCTACCGCTGGTGTATAAACAAGTGTAACAATATGGCAATTTCATTATGTTTGCTATCTTCGCGTCATTAACACCTATACAAATGAATAACATGAACAAAAAATAATTCAGTAAAACATCAAATAGGAAAGGTAGTCGAATTCAACCTCTGTATGCTCACCAACTTGCCCCGCACCGGCTTTTTCCTTTAACAAAATGAAATAAAATGTTCAGTCTGGACGTTGTTGCTTCGAGCGAATGCTTTGTGCTGGAAATGAAATACGCTCTCTAAAAATCACTTTCTCGCAGATAGTATGCAGGACAAGAATGCAATTGCATGGTAAATTGCAGTCCTTGTATATACAGCGTTGCTCGATTACAACGAACACGAAACAAGAGATGAGTGCGTGGAAAGGGTCTGGCTCTACTCACAATGATCTGAAAGTCAAGAGAAAAGCAAAAACTTAAAACGTAACGAAATCGGGCATTAGTACAACATTGTCTGTGTATTTTTAAAAGTTTGTCTAGGAACAAATTTGAGTGATTTTATTGTTTGCTGGCACCAACAAGCAGAGTTGAAATCTTGCCACTACTGTTTTACATTGCAGCTTTTTGTTCACTTTCCTTTTCGTGGTTTGTATATAATGGCCACGCGATTGAATATAATTAACCAGCCTAAAAGAAAGCGGCAGATCCCAAGTTTGTGCGCGCAAAGGCAATAAACAGCACACGGTCAGATTTTCCCTAGTATATGTCGTTTTGGCTAATTGATGCGCAGGCACAAGATTCATGAGCTTCACGTGCATGATGTCTGAGCCTCCTAAATTCTTCATTCCCTACCTAATTGAGGGTTCATAAAATGTGTGTATGCGTCGCTCTTAAGTCCAACAAGCAAGCTATCCTGATATGCCATTCGCTTGCATGCAGAAAACTCTCTTAGATACTTGGCCCACTCCCCAGGCCTTGCCTTGCCTGGCCTGCATGCATGCACCTGCACTAACACTTGTGCGAGCTAAAACCATTCGCAATACCCCTGGCTGCCTACGACCATTACATTGGTTGATTAAGTAGCCTTTGAAAATAGTAGGAGCATCAGAACAGTAGTAGCGAATAGTAAGCGTGCACGCGAGACGAGGCAGGGCAAGATATAACACGGCAAACTGGGAAGCAAGTTGAAGCGAGATAGGGCGTGACGCTTGACGGTACTTAAGAACTGCGGTTGACAATCTTGAGCGCCATGCGAATGAGGGAGTCACGCGCCGGCGACGGGTGGAGTTGAAGTGCACAGGAGATGGCCTTCTCAACGTACGCAGTTGCAAGTGCACGTGTCTGCACGATGGACTGCGATGAGTGCACAGCGGAGGCGGCAATGTCGATGTCCTCCGGGTAAGAGAACTTGCGCTCGATAAGAGGGCGGAGCTCCGGGTGCGACTCCTGTGCAATGAGCACCGGTGCGGTCGCGAGGCCCTGCTTAAGATCCGCCAGGGCCGGTTTTCCGAGGGTCGCAAGGCTTCCCTCAAAGTCAAGCGCATCATCTATTAATTGGAATGCGTGTCCACAGCTCTCTCCGTACTGAAACGCAATAAGCTGAAGATCCTTTGGCGCGCCCATGAGCACCGTCGACGCGAGGATGCTGTTTGCCATGAGGCTGCCGGTTTTGTAGTAGTTTTTGCGGAGGTACATTTCAAATGCCGCATTCCCGCGGAGGTCGGGCTTCATCTGCATGACCTCTCCCTTCACGAGGTGCTCAATCGACGTACTGATAATTTCCACAACCTCCACGTTACGGAGCCGTGCCAGGCAGATGGAGGCTCTAGCCAGCAAAAAGTCTCCGGCCAGAATCGCGAGTTTGTTGCCAAACATCGAGTTCACAGACTTCACGCCGCGACGCGTGTCGGCCACATCAATGACATCATCGTGAAGCAGCGAGGCGGTGTGAATCTGCTCAGTGATGGCTGCCAGGCGTACCTGTTGTGCGTACATGGCAGCGACTTCTTCTGTGGGACGGGCCTGGCCTTGCTCAATGTCCATATGGGCCTGGAGGGCCTTGGACATGAGCAGCACGAGTGTGGGGCGAACCTTTTTGCCAGCTTCCTGGTTGAAGAAGTACTGGGCGACGGTCTCGAGCACGGGGTGGTCGCTGCCGAGAAGCTCCTTAATATTGGAGCTGAGGGCGTTGACGTCGTTCTTAACGAGAGCGAACGGGTCGACGTCAGCGACGGATTGGAGCAGCGAGGCATCAACAGAGGTCGCGGAGGCACGTTGGCGAAGAGATTCACAGTCAGTGAAGTCCGGCTGTGGCATCCAGGTTGTGGGCTCGTCCAGGGCAAGGTCGTCGATGACGCTGTTCATGCTGCGCATGAGCAGATGCTCTTGAAGCGTCGCCAAACCGCGACCCTGCTGCGAGAGCACAGAGCGGCTCCGGGTGACCAGCGGAAGGCCATTATTCAAGGCGCGACGCCACATTTTAGAAAAAGGGACGGTGCAAGCAGGCCTCCGCGCCTCAGAACGCAATCACAATCCCAGTCTGGGCGTATCGCTCTGTGCAGCTCCTCGCTTGCTTGCTTGCTTGAATGAAATCCGCTTTGATCAATGATTTGATTGCCTCTTATTACGTAGTAGGTAGTACTGCTACTACTAATTAACCTAAACCATAATTGTTTCCTTAATTATTTCCTTGTTCATTCATTCATTCATTCATTCATTTATTCATTTCTGTTATTACTAAATCTGCTAATTATCACCTGGGCACCTAGTGCTCAGTTACCTGCCTGCCTAGTAGTCCCTCATGATCGATTGTCATTGTTATAGTACTGTCATTCTTTTTTTTTCTTTTCTTTTCTTTTCTTTTCTTTTCTTCTCTCCCTTTTCTGTTCTTTTCTTTTTCATAAATTGATTGATCAGATTGTCAGCATCGCAGTAATTGCAGGGCGTGACGATGGGAACGGCGACGGAGCGACGCTGCCAAGGCGGTCTTTCTGCTCTTCTTTTCGCCACGATGTCCAGCACCACGAGAGCGGTCACGAAATACCCAGCCCAGTGCCTCGCCAACGACCGATGGCGGTCGATCGTCGCCTAACTTCAACGCAGCATAGCATCGATCGCAGCATCACCATTGCAATGTTTGTTTATAATGTGCAGTGTTTGTTTACATTATAAACAAACAAACAAACAAACAAACAAACAAACAAACAAGCAAACAAACAAACAAACAAACAAACAAACAAACAAACAAACAAACAAACAAACAAACAAACAAACAAACAAACAAACAGCTTAAGCTCGTTAGCTATTATTACTTACTTTCTATTCTTTCCATTTCGCTTTGGAACTAACTAACTCACTCTGATCATGTCGAGCGAAGTAAATGGTGAACGCAATGGATGAATGAATGAATGAATCAATCAATCAATCAATCAATGAAAGCCATCGATCGCTAAGTTCAACGCAGACCATCTGCGGGTGCGACCGGCACCGGTTCGCAGCGCCTTTGGCATTGTGTATATGTATACATAAATATATAGACACCCATGTGCTCAGTACGCACGCGCGTCAATGGTGAGCGCTGAGAACAGAAATATCGACGATTTAGTCAAATACGTGCATAACTTACTGCTTCAAGAGCTGCTTTTCGGCTTTGGGTCTCTCACGGTTTGCGCAGTGCTCACGAACGAACACATCAACAACTGCAGTGAAACTCGGCTTTCGCAAGAATATCCATCGTCTTCTGAGGTCTGCAATCATCGCAGTGACAAAGCTGCAACGAATTGATGTAATGTGATGTGATGTAATGTGATGTGATGTGATGTGATGTGATGTGATGTGATGTGATGTCCATTCGTGCTATGTTTGTCCATGCACGATTGAATGAATCAACGAATGAGTGAATGATTGAGTGTATGTATATTCATGCATCCCCACTCCTTTGGCGTCTTTGAGGGCGGCGATGATCGCGCTGCTGTAATTGACATTCACGGCCGATGAAAAGCCACGAATCGAACCATGTCCGCAGAACAGAAAACTCCGTCGGCAGCCCCATTTTCCCGCAGACGCCGAGGAGGCGATGCAGCTCCTGCCGGCGCCGAGAGGCCTCGGCCCAGCTCGCACGCGAGGCAAAGAAACGGGCAGGCAAGGCAAGCGAAGCATCGAAGAGGAGGCGAACAACAGCAATTTCAACCCATTCCGCATCAGAACTCTACAAATTTCAACGCAATGAGGACAATTACGCGCCGCGCTTCCATCACAAAACTCGTATCAACTTTGTGGGGCTCTGCAGCGCAGCAAAGCCCCTTCGATAGCCCTGCTCCCATCTCAGACTGAGGCCTGCGAGAGGCCTGCGAAGGCCTCCAAGGGCTGCTCGAAGCAGGTGCCTGAGAGGGCCTGAGAGGGCCTGAGAGGGCCTGAGAGGGTCTACGAGGGCTCGAGAGGGTCTGGCAATGCCCTGCGCCAGGCCAGACGAGGTTTTCCAGGTCCACGGCCGCGGTTTACCTGCGCAGTCGATTGTGCGGGGCAAAAGGCGCGAGCAGGGCGAAAGGCGCTGCCTAAGGCATGATACGAACTTTATAGGGGAGAATGCGGGGAGCGATTAATGAGGGGAAAAGCTGCGAGACAGAAATTCCGAATGTAATGGTGTTCTTTGTTCTGTGTTCTCTTTTGAGGGTAGGAAGTGCATAGTACCCCATAGAACTCTGCCGCGGCTCGCGTTCTTTGTCCTCTTCAAAGGATTATGATAAGCTCTGTCTTTTATTGTTTTTGTTATTATTATTGTTATTGTTATTGTTATTTATTGAATTTGAAGTCGCGGTACTAAAAGTAAGTAAAATCTTTGGAACAATTTAATTTAATTTAAAAAAACTAAACAAAAAAAAACTTGATGATCAATTTTATAATAATATGTTTTTAAAGTTGTCCCGCTTCGTTGTTGGTTTGGGTGTATTTTTACTTTGGATTGCGTCTGTCCAAGTCGTTGGAGCTCTTCGCTTGATCGACGAAGAGAAAGGTGTCGAGGCAGCGAAGTAAACAGTCACAGATCGATCAAATTAGTTGCCATGGTGTCTTCTGAGTGCATGATCCCCTTGATCCACATGCTCTGAATTGAGTAATAACTGCGTGCATGATGCAGACGCTGTAAGCATCGTCATCAATCGCAGAATCTTTATTAAAACAGCCCTCTGCTATCAAGAAAGCAAATAACAGGGACCTATTCATCACTTATGCCTAGGGAGGTACTGCGTATTTTTGTTTAAAGTCGCTTAGGTTATGTACCCAATTCTAACTTGTGATTGTTGTCGAGTATGCTACAGGATTAGGCTATTTCTTTCTTTGAAGATTGTGCCAACTCGCTACAAACGACTCTGCGGGAGAGCCCTAACTTTAACCCGCTGCGGAGTGTTGGTACGACACATGGATCAAAAACCCAATGAACGAAACAGAGCAAACAATATCATCAATGATTAATGATTGCAATTCATCTTTAATTGTACGTACCCTACATACCTAGCGCACATACGCACTATCTATGGTAAACACTAAGTGGGCACCTGCGTAGTCGCAAATCTCATCGCCATAATAATAATCCCAACTTGCAGCCTTTGCAAAGTGCGCCAAGGTCGTAGATATCAATTACTCAGGTGCGCACTATCATGAACTCAAATCGCCAGGACTGGTTCAACGGTTCATGATTAAACAGCACTAGCCGTCCCTCCAATTTGTTGCAAGGACAAACACAATCTCCGATAGAGCCATCTTTACATCCATGATGACGACCCAATGTAAATACCATTCTGTGCAATATCCACTAACTTGAAGAATAATATTACATTATGCAGGACTAGTGCTCCAATGCCTGTCTAGAGGAAATAGTAGAGAGAGGTACCTACTGCACGTTCTTCATCAATCACTGATTCCATCATGGTCGAAGATAGTTGCGAAAGCCATGATACTACTTCACGATCCCTCAAGTTCATCGTAGTACCTAGCTAGATAGAGTCTATTGTAGAGCTGCAAATGCAGCGCTGCCCAAAGAAAGCCGTGGGTGGCTCTAAGTAAAAGATAAGTGGAGATGTTCACAATAGTGTTCACAATAGGACGGACGGCTCTCAGAGCTCGCCAAGTTGGCTGCAGATCATGACCAGGCAAAGTCGCCAGCAAATCCATAACTGCAGTTCGCTGCAAGATAAAAACACCTCTTGGTGTCACAGCACTGCGCTTGCAGGAGCACGGTGCTGCAGCCATGGAGGCCTCTTGAGCTCACCTGAGCTGTATAGCCTTAGTCACGCTGTGATGAACTTAAGCATCAAGAAGCAGAGCTGAGCTTTCAGCTAGAGTCTGAAAGGCTTCGAGATACCCTATTCCTCTATCCATGTACAGGATGGAGTATGGAAGCCAAAGGCCATTCGTGCTGAAGAGATAAGAAAGCGCTTGTGCTTTCTCTCTAGATCAGCTACACGAAAGGGTCAATGCGCTGGAGGGATTTCCTCGAAAAGACAATGCTCTTGATTGAATGATTTGTATCTCCTTACTCTAAGTGTAAGTACAGCATGAAATAGACAGGCTCGCTTGGTTGATTGGTAGGTCGAAAGAATACAGAAGCAAAAGTTAGACGGGCATGGTAGTTGTAAAAAAAAAGTGTCGTTTGTATAGGGCAATGATCGAAAAAACAGCTCCCTCTTCTGATGGCTCGCTTTCAGAGTTCAGTGAAGAAAAACATTCACTCCGGAAATATGAATGTCTGAGCTCTCTACTCCGATAACTTTAGAAAACAACACCAAGCCTATGAATAACAACCTGCTCGTGTTTGGCCGCCTCATCGTGTAGCATGCCGTAGTGTACGATGACTTGTTTTATAGTTCATCATTAACTGACCTCATTGGTTTCGTCCACGTTCTAATCATTGCAGACATAAGTGACTTGTGGAGGATAGTCAAGGTATAACATTCACCCTTGGTCAGACAGACGGTAGCCCATCGTCCTACTACGAGCTTCTTAAATCTCTCTCAAGTACCTTTAACAATTCTTGATCGATGAGATAAGATTACGTGACAGATCTGGATGGGGTCTGTCCATCACATGATCCCTTTGTCAAACTCACATCTACAAGACGTAGACAACAGGGAAATGAAGATGTAGGATTAGAACCGCATCTCTCGAGTGCGGTCTCAATGTTGGTGCGGTCCCCCGCTTCCTGGCCAGAAAGTAGTTTTTTGTTGTTTTAATTTTTTTTAATAAATTGTTCAAGTCAACTTTTCTCTTCTTTTCACAATCATCAGCCTGTTGTAAAATCTCATCTTTCGCTAGACTTTTCTTACTCCGAACCGGTTGGTTAAACTTTGGTGTTTTGTGATGGAAAGCTAGCTCTTGATTGAGTGAGTGTTAATAATTATAAAAACGAGTGCTTAGGCAAGAATAGACAAACAGTTTTTTTTTTTTAATGGAGAAGCAAAGATACATCAGTAAGCCCAGGTATATAGCACAACTCTTTCAATGATTGGCCAAAGGACAATATGCTGTACTTGAGTGAAATATAAATCCATTGCATCAGACCTCATGACTATGTAGAGGCATTCTTCGGCGTTAAGGGTTTTCTTTGCCAATGAACCAATCATTCCAAAACTAAGAACGCAAGGACATGCCAAAAGTATTTCCAGTGCTAGCAAGAATTTCGTTGCTCCTCTATTCGGCATAGACCATGGTGGAATGCGAAGTGAAAAGTTAAGTTGTTAAAATGATGGTTAAGCGAAGGAGAATGTTGACTATACTCGAGCTCTTTAATGAACCTGCGTCAGAGCTAAGCTGGTAGAACCTTTCAAGTATTGCAACTCAGAAATCAAGACAGCACAACTAAATCACTTAGCATCCATATAGTTAAGAAGGACTGGAGTAGCGAACAAGTAACAAACTAGGAAATTCATTTGCAGATTTTGCGACTAGTTCTGCAGAATGCCACTCCTTTTCAATCGATAACCAGAGATTGCACAGCAAGGACCTATAGGCGTATCAAGGTCGTGGGCTTGTACTTTAAAAGAAAGAAAAACTCTCAACTCTGTGTCTTAGCGCTTGATCTTGAAGGTGGACACTCTTGCAACATTTTCACTTGCAAACTCTTCGATGCGAAGAGTTCCTCTCCGTAATAAGAATTCAATCGTTCTGAAGTCTTTGCGGTCCACATCCATTGCATCCTCTCTGAATTTGTTCTTGACAGTCTCAAAGTTCTTGCGCGATCCCGGCGTGTCCTTGGACCGCGCCACCTTAAGTGCCTTGCGATACAACTTTAGCACATCCTTCTGCAGGCCGGAGTGTCTGATGATCTTATCCATCTTTGTCAACTACGCCACCCAAATAAGCGAGCTAGCTCCTCTGAGCTCCACGCCCTGCAAACGACAATGCCCCAGTCGTCTCCCCGGTGAATTAAGCAAATGAGTCGCGAAGTTGACGCTTTGCTTCACCAATTGCAAAATCCCTCATACTGTGAAATCTGCCATCGACTATCCTCCCTTAATGTCTCTTTCTTTCGCGGATGTCTATCGATTTACTCTTAAGTAGCAGTAGGTAGTCATAGATAGAATAGGGGCAACTTGAAAATAGGTAAATAGTTTACTCTTGGAGGGACAATAGGCAAAATATTATCGCGTCCCAGCTCCAGCTCAGTTCCCGATCTTGATTCCGCCAGGTCTCGAGCCGTTGCCGGAGGCGGCAACCTGCTCACCAGCCGTGGCCAGCAAACTGAGAACAAGGACCTCGCTAGTGTCCTGTACCGCAGAGCTCGAATACCACCCGAGCATCGAATAGTACCTACGGCCTGGGTCTGGACCTCAGGGAAGGGGAATTTTTCTTGGTATATAATAAGGAGACTTTGAAAGCCCTGGTGTAAACAAATTAGTCTTGGCGCAAATCGATGGCTGCACGGAAGCGAGGTCGAATGGGACTTGATGTTTATAAAGAAATGATATTTGGGAACATCCCGCCATGCGTGAGGCTTGAAGTCTGGACTTTCCTAGACGCTGAGGATCTCATCAGGTACGTGCATTATGCAAAATGCCCATGCTTGCCAGGGTTTCAATGTTATCGTGTACGCATGTATGAACATTTAGAGACTTTGATTACAAAAACAATCGACGTAGAAGAGTTGTCTTATCGTGTGTATTTCCAATATATTTTACTAAAAACGCTTGCTGATTAAGGTGAATGAGCTAACGGTTTCTCTTGATACTTTGGCTCTTCGAATTTTCGTATGTAGGCTCGGGCTTACGTGTAGATCGGTGTTTAAGGAAACTATCGGATCAGAGTACCTATGGGTGCAGCGTTGCCGAGAACTTTGGGCCGACAAAGCTTATGTACCGAAGCAACTCCAAATGCATCCGAGCTTAGAGAGCTATTTCCACTCGAAACGCGCAGCGAACGATGCATCAGTTGAAACTCTTGAGAAGCTCCTACCGCAGGCGTGTTTTCATATGCGAATGGGAGCTGGAACAATGATGCTGTTTGGCTTCGAAGATGCAACAGGTAGAAAAGTACCAATGTTTCGCAGGTTCGCAGAAGGCGGTAAGTATGTACGATATCCTGACCAAGATGATGTACGGCGCAATCCGTATTCCCTTTCACCTGTCAAGGATCCGGTCGAGCGTCATGAGGAACTGCATGGTCCACTCTTGCCTGGCCACGCGCTGGTCTGGAGCATCAATTACCAACACAATGGTATTAATCTGGCAAACCTTCCACCATTGCGCATATCCCGGCGCGCCGATAACTGGGCCTGGCGTCTCGAGAATGAATTTCTTGTGTACGAAACTTGCTCCAGGCTCACGTTGGAGGATCAAACACGCTTGGATCCATCTGAACTCTAATAAAAGAAGGAGCTTTTTGGCAGAGAAGCTTTCATTGCGCAGCGAGCTCCAGCTCGCGCTCCACGTACTGCTACTCTGTAAGAATAAAGGGGTGTTTTGGCATACTTCATAAGTAGACCTTTGCGAACAACTTTCTGCTAGACTTTGCAATTTGCCTCATAGGTATAGAGCCCCTTTACTGTATGCATGTAAAAATAAGCCCAAGAATAAGTAAACTTGCCTCGAAATTGCTTTTTCCTCTTTACTATACCTACTAACCTTCTGCATTGTAGATACTGCTCTCATCAGGCCCAACTGTTTCTGGCCATTGTGTCCAAGCCTGTTCTAAAGTCCATTTACGGTAACCAATCTGTGAAGACTTTGCCGCTCTCAACATTAAATGTGAGACATTACGTAGGTACATAATGAATAATCAACTTTTCATCCTTCCAGGTATAATAAATATGGGTAGCCAAGCCACATAGTAGTCGGTACATAGGTGCCTACTATCGCTAGAGTGCCTCCAACGAGCGCGATAAGAAACAAACGACCTACGAGTAGAACAACTCTCCCCCACAATAGGTGCTGGTCTCGAAGGGCAATCTCCATACGTCTATTGCTGCAAGAGACACAACTGCGATTCACGTCTTAAAGGGTTCTTCTCAGTTGCAAATTGAGGGAGTTGTTTAAAGTTGGAAAAGCACAAGAGCGCGCATGAGCTCCTCCTCCTCCTCCTCCTCGTCTTCTTCGACGACAAAGCACCGCAACGGCGAATGCGTCGTGGACTTAGTGGAAGACGACAGTTCGCGAGGAGGCGAAAACCCCCTCCCATCACCCTCTCCATCATCTTCGTCCATGCGCCGGAGCAGAGGTAGAGATAATAACAACGCCATGAGCCTCGATGGGAGCGACAATAAGAGCAATAACATTACTCATGCAGGCTCCAAAAACAGTAAATCTGGGAAATCGAAACGCAAAACCAAATCATCCTTGCGGAACGACGGTGAGAGCTACGATGGAGAAGTTGACAATCGACGACGTCGAAGGCAAAGGTCTGACGAAGACTTCGCGCAGGAGCAGGTGGAGCCTTCAAGGAAAAGAGCTCGTCGACAGGTTTTGCGTCGTGGCCGCGATCAACATGGGAAACGTGCAACCAATAGAAATTATGCCGAAAAAGACTTTATAGTTGACGATGAGGATGACGAAGACTACGTCGATGATGGTTTTCAACATGTTGGCGGAAGTATCTTGGAGGCAGCAGCTGCTGCTGCGAACATGTCATTTTCGAGGCGCCCGGGGTTCGCAGGTTTTCATCCAATCCAGCATGCTCAGCAAAACAACGAAGATGCTTTTGAAGCGGATCTTCAAAAGGCGATCCAGGCGTCTAAATCTCTGGAAGCGCAAAAGCTCAAACAGCAGCAGGATATTGCTTTTGAGCAGTCTTTGGCTGAAGATCAGGCCAAAGAACGGGAGAAGCGGGAACGTGAAGAGACCGAACGTCGAAATTTACAGAATAAAGAAGAAATGAAACGTAGGAAACTTCAGGAAAAGGAAGCTTTGAAGGCCAAGCGCCTAGAAATGCTTCGTTCTTGGGAAGAAAATATGAACCCTGAACCTCCTGCCGACAGTGCGGATACCGTCCATATTGCTTTACTGGTACCGGCAGGGCGCTTTCGTCGTAGGTTTCACAAACAAGAGACACTTCTTGATCTCATGCGCTGGGTTGCAGTCACAGACCCACGCTGCAAGCTATCTCGTGGCTTTGAGATCGTTGTGCCACCTAATCTGCGTTTCTCTTCGGATTTAGATGAAAATGAGATGCGGGCGCATACAATGGAGTCTCTCAATTTGCGCCGAGATAGTATTCGTGTGACGGTGGACGAAGACGACGACGAAGAAGAAGAAGAAGAAGAAAATCGAGAACAAGCAAGTGCATCCGGAGGCGCAACATCCTCCAACTCGGTCTCTGGTCATGCTGGACCTTCAAACACAATGGCAGGATCAAGAGCTGTAAGTATTGAAGATGACGACGACGACGATGTGCAGGAGGTTTTTTAAATTCTTTGATCGGTGAGGGGTTTAGTAAATTCCTAAATTATAGGTGTTGTAGCTCGGAAAGAGGCAGGCATTGTTCACTTATTGGTGCAAACAAAGATTTATTAGTAACATGTGTATACGCGTAGCCACAAACTCTTGGAAAATTAGATTACTATGGTAGAATATCTTTTGTGTTCAGGCCTCCTGTGGTTCCTCGCACAACAAAGACAGCCGTTTCACTGCAAATTTGTTGTATAGCTTTTGTGGGGCAAAATCATGATGGAAAACAGCAAATAGTAGCGCGCAAATGTCGACAGCTTGTTTTCTAATTGAGATTCTGCGATCTAGTCTGATTGTTTGCAGTCACTTTTCTGTGGACTTTGTTTTTAAATGTGGATGCGAACTTACGAAGCGTTTGCGGTTCTCATGTTTCTTATGTCGCGTGGGTTAAATTCGTGGGTTTATTGGAGGAGCTTATTGCCTCTAGTAAGCTACTTGGTCTGTAAGCGATGTTTTGCATGATGGTCATTACGCCGATAGGTAGACAGTGAATCCGTTGACTCGACAAACTTTATTTCTACAAATGGCATCCTCTTATGATCGTGTAATATGATGCTCTGCGTTTTTAGAGTCTGGAATGCGTGTTCCATGGTGTGGTTTGTTCAGGCTCCTCATTATGAATAGCGCATGTGTAGCTATTCCGTAATTTTGCGTTGATGAATGAAGTTTGTGTGACAGTGTTATATTGAAAAGAATAAAAAATAACTTAAAAGTTCATGGCTGTTGCTCGTCATTTGCAGCACGATATGTGCAAGATTGTTTCTTGATACCCTGTCTGTATAAATTTTGTGCTGCAAAGAGTTCAAGGATAATAAACTGAGACACACGAGTCACCGTTCTCAAAATCTGTGAGATCAGCGGCAGACCAAGTGTAGCCGCCGATGATGATGATCATGCATATTTGGGCTACAATCATTGATGCAAAACCATACACATAGGCATCTTTGCGGCCGAGACCCTTGAGCTCAGCAATAAAAGTGGACACTGTAGAAAGACTACCACAGTATCCTGTGATAAAGCCCTGTAATGCTTCACATTGAACTGTGTCCGCACGACTGACAGAAATTCCAAGCACGTAAGCCATTGCAAGCAATGCTGATGCGAACACATTAGCGATGAAAGTACCGAGCGGAAAACCTTCAAGCTTGCTGTTAAAAAGACGACCGAGAAAGTATCGCGACCACGCACCAAACGGACCCCAGCACAACGCGAAGAGGAGCTCTGTATGGAAATACCCTGCAAGAAGTGCCACGAGTAATCCAATCAGCACCGCGAACGTGATACTACCAGCGTGGTAGAGAACTCTCGGGGCGCACACGATGGTATCCGGTTCATTCTTAGGCGGCTTAAAAGGGTGAGTTTTGCCGATGTGGCGGCCAAAGTCATAAGCAATCAAGTCCACCGCGATACCCGCAAGCTGGACCTCAAACCACACGAAGGCCTTTTCACGACGATCAATCCCTAGAACTGTAGGGCCGACAAGAACCGCCCCTGCTTCTTGCCAGCTGGAGAACGATGTGAGAGAACCACAAAATCCAGTACCAACACCTACGAAAAGTGGAGTCCACAATACATGTTTGAAATAACTCCAATACGCGAGCCACGCAGTGCCCACGAAGTTTGCGAAGATATAGTCCGAGAACGGATCCACAGATGTGAGCGAAAGTGCCACTCGAAGAGCTACACCTGCTATAGAACCTACTGCAATGAGAGCAAGAGTTGAGAGAGTCTCGTAGAACCATGGAATGTCGCGGTACTCCGGGGCCTCACGCTCAGCAGCTTCATACTCACTGGCCTCTTCACGGCCCGCAGTGGCAAGCAGCTCGTCATCGAGGACAATTTCCTCCTCACGAGCAGAGCTTCGAGACGTCGAGTGCTGCCGCAGCATAGGCTTGAGGTGGTTCGTAGGCGAAGACGGATTGGCCATGTTACTTTGGACATAGTTGGATCCATTTCCGTGGTTCATGTTGTTGTTGTTGTTGATGCTGCTGTTATCGTTGTTGCCGTTAATAACAGCTTCAGGACGCTCTTCGAGAGCGCCTCCATCCTCGAGAGAACCGTGGTTGCGCATGGACCCGCTTTGCGGCTTGCAGGTGATCCCCTTGGGACCTGGCTGAGAGCTCGCGTCTGCTTGTCTGTTTGGAGGGTTGTGTGCCGAAGGAGTGCTGCGGTTCTCAAGGGATGAGCTCTGCGAATCCAGCATCGACTAGGAACGTCCCCAAAGAGAGGTAAGAAGCACCACGCTCACCAAAGCACGTTGCCAAACGCCTCTCCCAATGACCTCAATGCCGTTTCACGATTTGCCTGCCCCTCTGTTGACTGGCACTGCCAAAGTGGTAATGGTTGTTGGTGTGAATTGTTATGTCGAGTTTACCCACGTTCTAGGCACCTAGCTTCCTATAAATTATTAAACCTAAGTGTACTCTCTACAAATTTACCATGAGGAAACCAACCCAGTTATCAGCAACCTCCCCTGCACAAGCTCTTGTGCAAGTATTCCCAAGTCAAGATCCCGCCCAAGAACGCTGACCTGCCGCGTCTTTTGGCTTTGCCTTCTGTTCAGGGTGGCTCCAAACTTCTTCTCAAGCTCAAGTCAGATCCGCTATTCCACTAGCTCCACCTAGCCTACTGCTACCGCTTTCCTCAGTCTGGTACTTCAAGTTCTTCTTCTACCATCTTGAACTCACTCTTGTCAGTCTTCGCAGCTCTCGGTGCGCCGGCGCTGTCTCCTCGCCTAATTTTGATGAGAAGCGCAGAGGGTTGAGAAGCGCAGAGGTCTTGAAGGAGGCGGCAGCTGGGGTTCGCGTGGAGCGTGGGAAGGGCCACGGTGCTGTGCATGGGTGGTTTCTGTGCCGTCTGGAGGACACGCGATGACGACAGCGATCTGAGGCATGCCGCTGAATTTACAGTGAATCTATGAATCACAACTACTTCTTAAGGACTCACCCATCTGATGATGAAGTAGCTATCTATCTATGGCTATCTATGGCTATAGCCATAGATAGAAGGGCAGGCAATCAATCAGCTCCCAGGAGGCGACATGAAGCACTCTTGGGTCAAGAAGTCCAAATGCAAGTGTTGTCTCTAAAACTGCTGTCGCGTGCAAGATGGTGTCGAGCGAGGTGGTCTACGATGCAGTTCATCGCTCGCGGGAGACCACTTGCAGCGGCATTGGAGTTTTCCAGCAGCATGTGCAAAGGAATTGCCCCTATAAAGTGAGGAACTATGGGAGTACCAAGGAAGATTGACATTACAAGGGGGTAAATGGATGGATGGACGTAGAGAGCTCTTGATTCGGGCCACGAGACTCGGACTCTGCGGACTGCGGCTTGCCAGGCGATGTACAAAGCGATGGCAAAATTGAAGGTCACTCAGTTGTCAGCCATAATCTTGTTTGTTGCCATCGAGGACAGCAAAGGGATGCCTTGGCTGGCACACACCAGCTGGATGCCCCAAAGGTATCACCATTCGTCACGGTGGTGGTGATGGTGGTGGTTGCGACGGCGGTGGTGAAGATGCAGTGGAGGACGACTAAACCGAGGCGTCTTGCAAGAATGTGCCTCTTGAGGAGACGTGCGGAAGGAGCTCTTGGCTTTGGCCGCTGATGTTTGTTTGATTGTTTCAAGAGAGAGGATTTATTTATTCTTTTAAAGGAAAAAACAAGTACCATGAACTAACTATCAGTGGATCAGTTACAGATCTTAAGATTGAGGAAGATGGCGGTTCTGATTGACAACGGAGAAACGATCTCGAAGAGACCTCGCGTGAGCAGTCACGGTCGTCGCACGTTCCTTAGCGCACTTCGCGTTGTGGCGATTGTATATTATGCGATTGATTCGCGGGTCGCGTTGAACAATGATCGGCCTGAGCAAAGTGAAGACGACTCTGAATTCCACTCGTGCGAAATATAGATCAGTGGCTCTCGCCAATTCACCATTGTTTTTCTGTAACAGGCCGTTTCGGCAAGCAGAAATGAGGGTTCCAGCTCATGGGATGTTTACAACATGTTGCGTCGCCTCATCTGGAAGTGCCACCTGCGTGTCCAAGGCCTTCAACAACGAAACTTCGAGGACGCAGCATTTGCTCGGCGTCAGAATTGCTGAGGCTATGAACAGTCTTTCTTCCGTTTCCACAAACCTCATGCAGGACATAGTATGAAAGCACTCACGAAAATAAGGTAGGAAACGACTGTGAGACTCAGCATGAAGATCGGCAGCGCGTAGATTAACAAGTTGAGGTTCATAGAAGATAGTGCAACAGCCGTGCTAAGCAGGTGCTTGTTTTTTTTTTTGGGGGGGGGGGGATTTGGAAAGAAAAAAAAACTGAGATGTGGGTACCAAAAGATCAAGAAGAGATAGTGCATACTACGGTACACCTTTAAAATATCGACCTGAAGAGATCGGAAAATATACTTGAGCTCTCAATATATAAAATTATGATATATTTTAAAAGGTCAACAATGCACACCTATTCAACTCTTCAATGATGCCATTGGGTCAATCTTTGCACACAATTCAATGAAGTTTGTGGATAATCGCGTTCTTGTTCAGGAGGACATTAAAATAAGTGTCTAACTCTCAACACAAGGCTATATCTTGACTTTAATTTTAACCATCTGCTGTGAGGAGATAAATGCCCATAAGCCAGCTATTTAATGTTCAATAAAAGTAAGGCAGTGAAGCTCGGGATGATATTCTAAACGAAATTGCAGTGGAGGTAAATGCAGAGAGAAAGGATAAGTTCACGGTTTTGAATTTGACACAGGGCCATTGAAATAGTCAATTGGCTCGAACATTTCAACAGGAATACCTGCTGAGCGCAATGCTTTAACTGTGGCAGGCTCGGCGGATCTCTGTGAAATTAAAGCAAGCAACCTCCAGACATAACAATAGATTTTATCCGGCCCGAGACGTGCCTTTAAAATGTTAAAAGCACGTTGAGCAACGGCCGAAGCTTCTTTTGCGATATGCGGCTGAAGCAGGCACTCTCTCATCGCGGGAAGCTCGCGCATACTTGTAGAGATAGGGATGTAGTGGTGCCAAGGGCGCAATTCGAGATAATAGAATTCCCGGTATGCGAAAATTGAAGTGACCCATAAAACCAGAGATTTGGTTGTCATTTTCAGAGCAAGTCCAAATGAAGCTGTATTTCCATCACAATGCAGAATCATTTTGTTTTCTGCAAACTGGCGAGGTGATATCTTTTCGTACCAATTACTTTGAAAAAGGGCTTCAAAAGATCCGCCAATTTTTGGCGCACCACCGATAAACCCTACGTCGAATCCCTCAAGATCAACAAAGCGCTCCACAATATTCAAGCGAGGAAGATACTCAAAGGACTCAAGTGTATGTGGAACACCTGTGGAGCTGCCTCTCCACCACACCACATTTTTGCGAAGACTCCATGGCACCTCCACAACGCGGCTCCTCGAAGGTGAGGATTGCATATCCTGTTGCAGACGCGAAAACTCTATAGGATTGTCAGAGAGTTGAATGAGGTTATGCATAGATGCCTCCACGAAGGCTCCAGTCGGGAAGAGCAATGAATTATGCGCAGGAGTTCCAACATATCGCACAATGCCTGGCATAGGTTGAAGCCAGTCATGCGAAGAATCAGGCACGGCGAAATCAGAGTTTGAGAATGCATATAACACATCAGGTACTGTTGTTATCTGACAGAGCATCCAAAGCAGTTTTAATTTGGCATGCCAAAGTCGAGTTCCCGAGACGCGTGTTTTACAGTTGAGAATATGAGGTACATTTGATGTTACCCACACGAGGGCATCGACTTGCTGGGCTTGACAATAACCCCAGATGCGTTTTAGTTCCACTTGGCGAAGCCAAAGAAGCTGACCGGCTTGATCTAGCTCTGGCTCTGACCGTGGGCATTGAAGCTGGCACAGGAATTCTTCGGCTGTTAATCGATGCGGTTGGCGGAGCAAGGATGTCTGTTTTGCTTTCGCCAATGCAGGGCGACGTACATATATTTCAAGGAGCTCGTCTAAGCGTGCTCGTGGATCCACGCTGTCTGTAGAGCACTTTAGAAACTGTATATCAAACCCAGCTGTCGCCGTAAAGTCTATGTACGGAACCTCCTCATTCGCATTTAGATCTAACGAAGACGCTCGAAGAAGTTTGGTGTACACGCTTTCACAGTTGAGCACCGAGTCTTTGTTAGGCCATTTCTCTTGGGTGCGATGGTCCATAGAGTCCAAGTCAGCAAATAGGTTGTCGGCATCGTTATTGTTGTCGCTGTTGACGTTGTTGCCTACGTATCTCTTGTTCACGCTGCTGCTAGTGGTCCTTGCATGGTCAATCTCTGGTCTTTGCACTGTGTCGTCGTTTTCGCGATCGAAGACTGCTGTGACGTACAGGCCCCAGGTCACAGATACCACACTTAAGATCAACACAGCAAAGAGGATCCCAAGCAGTAGCAGCGCAACTCGCCCACGCTGACAAGACTTGAGCATGATCTTCATTTTGGGGAGATTATTGGGATTCGGCTAGTTCATCATCTTATGTGCAATTACTAATCCTAAGATTATTTATAAGTACATAGAATACTCCACTAGGATCTACTATGTGGTAATCCATGTGGCGAAGTCAAATACCAAATACCACATTTGTGAGTAGTGAACCGTGAAGCTGTTTCTCTGAGGCAGCAAATTTGCCCTGTGTATATTTATTTCTTCGGTGCTCTTTCTTCTATTAAGCATCAGGTGCCTAGGTATGCGCATGTAGCATGTACAATGTAATATCCAGAAATCTATGATGCAAATAACATTATAGATTTCTGGATGAATCACTCGAGTCAAGAAGGCTTAAGTTGACTAGGTATGTGCTGTTGATGCGATGGAGGCCAGTTCAATTTGACAGGGGAAAATGATTAATGTATTTGTAACTATGCGTGCATAACAACTACTTGTTCCGTGTGTTTCCGGCATTCTTGCGCTTGATGAGCTTCTTGCCATTGCGGGTTTTATCATTTGCATCCTTGGATTCAATCTTCTTGTACGTCTTGGGAAGTCCTAGGGCGAGGCGAAGTGCCTCCTCTGGATCCTCCAGAATAAGTTTCTCGTTGATGGGCTTGGCACGGGAAATCTTGCTGGAGTTAGACTGTCCCTTGGGTAGGATCTTGGCCATGCGCAGAGGTGTAGTTCCTTTGTGGTCTCTAGACAATTCCTGCCTTTCCTGGTTGGCCAACTTTCGCTCAAGAAGGCACCTGACTGCTGCTTGCTGTCTGTCTGTCTGCCTTGGCTCTTTCTGGGTTTGCTGTCTAGTGCAGTTGTTGCTGTGTCTCTCGCTGTTGTAGAACGAAAGAAGTTTCGGGTCTGCTGCTGGGTGGTGCAGTCCTACGTGCTTGGGCGCTTGTTCTGCAAGTGGTATATTTTCGAGGGTCCTTGACCTGCTGCCAACTGCGCAGCTGACCTGCGTGTTCCCCAACTATTGATCCCATGTTCTACTGGCTCCTCAGTGCATCTGCATCTCTTCGTATTGTTGATCTCACTTTCGCACCTTGAAGAATGGGACGTTCAAAGAGTCCCAGGTCGCCGGACCTACTAGTCGTAGCATTTCTTCGAGACGCACCTGCGGTTCGAGTGAAAAGGCGCCTCTTCCCTTACGACAATGCCACTGAAGATGCCAAAGGGGACAGCGCAGTCGCAGTTTCAAAGGCTTGGCCGGACTTGTTGCGCTGTGCATTAGGGGTTCTGCCCTGGTTCCTCGTGTAAATGCAGTGGCGCCGATTCGTTAAAGAGACAAATAACTTTGAACGTTCACAAACAACTTGAACTGGAGACATACAAATTCAGAGTTCGTCGCGGTGATTCGTAACTGCGGCATATCTTTCATTGGACCAAAGTCAGCAATCTTGGAGATGACCACGATCTTGCCGCTTCGGGCTAGTCGCTGGCTTTAAGTTATTTCTGACCTTCATCGATGGGTGTGCGCTGACGGAAAATCAAAGACTTCATTTTCCTGGTGTGCCTCTAGAGGTAGCTAGCTACGTAGTGCTCTCTTCCTGGGGGCGCAGGAACTGGATTGACAAGTTATCAATGTCGATGCAAAGCTGTGTTCATAGCAGGCCCAAGTTGGCAGAGTAGGCGTCCAACAGTACTTATATCATGGAGAAGCAGACCTTCAAGAAGAGCGGAAAGGTGATAGTGCTTTGTCTTGGAAGTGCGGTGAGAAGACAGGTAAGTACAGAGGTAGTACATACATACCTAGGTAAGAAGGCATACTCCCTCACTATCACTAGGCAGAGTGAGGAGGCAGAGGTAGTACGTATTGGAATATCAAACCAGGGCTCATAAAATTCATGCCAGAACAATCGTTTAACACGTCAACCTCGCTCACTATGGCTCCTATCAATCCCCGACTTGGGTGGTGAAACATATCAGCAATACCTGTATTTTTCACGCATATGGCGAGGATTGCTTTGAAAAGAGAGCGGCGTGAGCTATCTCAGCAGGTTCAAATTGCGCACTTCCATGGAAGGTGGGAACCTTCTCACAAAAGGAGATGAGATGCTGTGATAAATTCCGTTCTTACAATTGGAAAGGAGAAGATCTTTGCTTCAAAGTTCTCACGGTTCGGGTCCTTCTCCTCGATCACGGCTTCCTTTTGCTGAAGTTGCTTTATCGGGAAATCAATCTCTGATTTAATGTAACTCTTCGCGAGCGCCAGACTCTGAAGAGTGGCTACGATGATCCATAAAACCTCTTGCTGAGGCCATCAGGGCCCTGCTGCGGCAAGCTTTCAAGAAGGTGTCTGGATACTAGTTTCCGGAGTTCTGCTGTGCCCAGGCCGCTCATGAGCGCATCAGAATTGAACCGAGCGCCGAGCGGGGCAGAAAGAAAGAAGCCTTGGCTGCAATCTAGACCTGCTTCGAAAGCTAAAATTTCTGACTTTTGCAGTCGCGACTTTGTCTGCTCTGAGGCCTAACTTCTAGCGGCATACGAGTAGGTATCATGATGTACCTGAAATTTCAGAAGGCTTGTCTGAGCCGATGATGTTGCGATCTTTCTTCAAGCCCTGCCAAAGCATACCAGAATTTTCTTTCGTAGAACTTTCTTTCGTAGCTATTGAGCCTCCCGTTGTCCAACTTCGACCCAAAAGCCGCCGCGGCTTCGGAGGATTGTAGGATGATGGTATTGACAATCTGACAACAGTCAGTTATCCAGGTCCCATCATTCCCATCATTCTCATCGTTCTTTCTAAGTGTTGTACCCAGTGCGCACCTCGAGAGCCACAATTCTCATGCATAGAATGAAAGATACCATGGCATAGTAGGGCGCCCTTTCTGATAGACAGACCCAAGTCAGCGAAGATGTGCACATCATGATTGAGTTCCACTGCTAATTCGCAGCGGACTCGTGGTTCGCAGCATTGGTCAGAAATAAAGAGCCGCCCCGCGTGCCGCCAACGCCGCCAAAGCTGTCGGAGCTTGTGCACAGCGATTGATGAATTGATTGATTCATTGATTCATTGATTCATTGATTCATTGATTCATTTATTCGCGACACGCTCTGGCGTAAGCGGGTCGAAGGAGAGAACTGTGCGCAGCGATCTGATTCCTCGCTGTCATCTTATGGTAGGTAGCCCTTGGGCAGAGACCTCGAGCTTAGTTGGCAATGGGTTGATTCAACAGCACTTATAATGCCGCCCGCGGACTGCATGGAGACCGAGTTCTGCCCGAGCGAGCGCGTTCCTGGAACATGTTGAGACCGGCAAAGCAAAGGCCTGAACGCGATGATAACGAACTTGGGTGGGTGGTATACTGCCGCAATGGCAGGAAGTAGTCGAGTTTTCTTGAGGGTTTTCCAATGTTCCTGTTCTTTTCGTTGGCTTTGGTTCTGGTTTGTTTGATTGTTTGTTTATTTGATTGTTTGTTTGTTTGTTCGAGCATGTGAATGGCTTGGCACGATGAGGGATGATTCAGTTGGTCTTCGCACGCCGCCGCGCTGATCATTGCATAAGATGAGAAATTATTTTGCGCGGGTATTGCTTGATGGAAGCTCGTGGCTTTGGCCTGTTGCGACGAGTTTATGTTGATCTGGAACGCATAGGGTCGAACGAAAGGTTTTGACTTCAAGCTTTGCACGATGAGGGCCCAAGTGGAACTACGATGACAATTCGAGCTGCTTTTGTAGACAAAAAGACGGCATTGTTGAAGTTCCAAAATGAGGCACCCAACAACACAGAACTGCAACGAGAGAATTAGAAGCGAAAACCATAGGACTTTGTAGTACATAGGCGGCTCTTCGCCACACTGAAGTGAATCTGGACTTTTATAATTTGATAGCACTTGACTTTTGTACAACCTTATCGATACCTGGCAACAAAACGGTCTGAGTAGTAATAAGTAGCAGAAGTAAGGTTTTGCTCGACAGTGCTTTTGGTAGCACCCTTGACGTCTGCGATATTAATTCCCTTTTCTTCTTTCGTTTTCAACACTTTTAATAGTTTATTTTATGGAAACTTTGGTATGAAAAAAAAAAAAAAGGGGGGGAAAAAAACTGAGCCTGGGGAACTACCCCTTATAGAGGTATACATTTTATTTTAACCAACATATTTTCAAAGATCGATTGGACAACTCATAGCAACAGTCTGCGCAGAAAATGGGATAGCAAACCTTGAGAAGGTTGCCGAGGTTCCCTGGGTTTTCATTTGTTAAAAGGCATGGGGGGGCTCATAAGATCTGGGTGCATACAGTTTGTCACTTCCGTTATGCGCCTCCTTCATCAGTCGCAGGAGACATTTAAAGTTGTCCAATCTCAATTGGTCACCATCTTTTTCCTCTTCTTCTTCTTTTCCAAACTTGAAAAGTTATGAAAATAAAAATAATAGAATAATTAATTATTTACAAGTATTTCTTTCTTTTTAAACAAACTTGAAAGATAAAATTAAAAATATTCAAGTTTTTATATACCAAGATCTTGAATCAAAAACAACTGTCTTTCTTCTTTCACACAAACCTTTAGATTATACCTTTACTTGGGAAAGCCTTAACAATGCACCAAGGCCAAACTTGTTTGGGCATTGCAGGGCAGTCAGCCCACTAGCTTCACTTAGAATCTTCTGCTGGGGCAAAGGAATCAATTAGGTTCAACACAGTACGTATTGCGGTAAATGAAAGCTCTTGATCCATACAAACAGTGCGATCCTGGTCCATAACTTCTCGCTCGCCACAAACTGTGTAGTTCCCTGAATTCTCGCAATCTGCAGGTCAAACTCAAGATACACTTTGCAGTAGCCCCAATATACTGCAAAGATCGATGCGTAAAAGTGCAAAAAGAGAAAGCTCGAATGAGTTCTATCAAGTTGCAGGTATCTAAATTCAGCCGAAGCGAAAGTCTGAGATCTAAGACCTCCAAAGTTCGGGTTGTCCAATTTGCCCACTGTGTAACATACTCTATAGGTAGGTACTAGCTAGTGCACCTGAGGCGCCGGATGTAATTTCAACACGCAAGCTTTTGTTTATCAGGTGTGCAGACATTTCGTACAGGTTTCGCTTGCATCATAAGCGTCACCAAGACCCGCACAACTACAGGACTTATGATTGGAGCAGAATCATGGACAAAGAAAGCAGTTCTTCGTATGCCACTCTGCCGAGGTCGAAGATGTCGTGCTAAACCTCTACACAGATAGCTCGGTGGTCGCTGTAATCTCCACGAAGCGGCGACGCGAATTTGATCCTTGATGTTCACTCAGATCTAATATACGTGTGCCCATGAACTTTTACAGCACGCGAAGAGGACTTGCACCTGAATCTATATTTCTGGGACTTGTGCATATTACAGAACGTGGAGATAACCCGGGGCTAAAGAGATATGTGTCTATGGAAGAGACCTGGTGCCTTCATGTCGCGGAGCATGACACGGATCTATTTGTAGCATTGGCACACGGGGTCTTGGAGCGTTGTGCAGTGGATGCAAGAACACCCAAGCGCCGACACCTACTGACCTTTATACCTATAGCTCATTCGATATTTATTGTGCTTGCTATTGTGTCGTCAGTACACAGCAGCAAAGACCGCTTTAAGAAATATGGTTCTACAGATTATCAGCGCACACCAGGCAAAGTGAAAAGAAATGTGCAAAACAATGCACAATCTGTCCACATATCTGTGCACAACCTCGAGAGCTCGTGAATTCCGAAGCTACTACCCCTGGTCATAAACCTTCCTGCATCGTCAGAACAGTAACCAACGGTATCGGGCCGCGTAAAATAAATACATGAAGTCAGAGTCCGAGCCCGTCGCGACCTTGACTTGGCTTGGTGGGCCGAAGATCTAGTATTGCGTTTCAGAATTGCAATTACCGGCACTCCTAAGCAGTGCACTTTCGATCAAAACAGGCTATGGCTCCAGGATGGTGGCAGTGCCCAATGTCTATGTAGAACGTCGGAGACTTTTTAGCACCAACCGTCGCGAACATATCTATTGTAAATACATGTGACAGTACTGGTGAACATGGTCTCTGTAACGTTTAAAGTGCATCGACATCTTGAATGATTTGCCTGAGTCAAAGTTTATTGGTGATCCCAGGCTCTTCAGCCCTCCAAGAGCGATTTGAGAACGCTTATTAAAGTACCTACCGACCGAGGTACTTTCGGCGAATAGAAAGCGAGCCAAAGTACCAGGCGACGATAACTCTACTACATCGATCAAAGATAACAACCTTGGTAACGCGGACTTCCTCAAAATCACGACGAACGCCAACGGCAATCAGTCCCAAGCTAGAGTTTCACCCTGTAAAAGCCCCAAACTCATAAGACCCGGAGCCAAGGGAATGTATGAGCTGCACTTTCTTGGGCTAAACCGGCGGCTGCAGCACTTTGATCAAAAGCTGTCTGCCTGTATTTATTTAGGCCGGATTACTTCGAGGGTACTACACTTTGATCAAAAGCTGTCTGCCTGTATTTATTTAGGCCGGATTACTTCGAGGGTACTAGCAAACAAAGTGAAGTCGCATAGGATAAAGTGCAACTCAAAGTACCTAATTACTGATCGAGGAAGCGAGCCAGCGAGCAAGCTTGCGATCCACATCGGCCCCCTCAACATACAAACTGCCGCATGCAAGCGTGTCCTCAGCCATACCTGTATCTGATTCAAAGTAGCAAGCACGCGTCCTGGATCCTCTGGTGCATACGCGAGTAAATCGATAATTTCTTCTCTTTTTCCCCATTCATTTTTAATTTTTTTTTTTTAATATAAGTACTAGCCAATGAAAGACTTCTGTTTAGTGGATTTTACTGACTGTTACATTGCGGGGAAAAGGAATCTCTGATCCCACATAAGAAGAAAAGCCTGAAAGTGCTGCTGCTTTCCTTTCCTTACTTATCTCTTGTTTTCCTTTCTCTTCTTTTTCAACTGAGAAGAAGAATACCTGAAAATAACTAGGTGTTGAAAAGAAAAGGAAAGGAAAGGAAAGAAAAGAAAAGAAAAGAAATAAAAATTGCGTTTTTATCTTATCAAGTTGAAGACTTATTTTCAATTTCCATTTTTATTAATTACTTAAAATAAAATGAATAAGTATGATGATAATAAATGCAGTACTATTTAAGTTGACCGACGGAATCCCATTTGAATAGACTGAGTTCAAGTTCGTTCAAAGCGTTTCAAGATGGTCAACGATTGAGTGAATTGCGAGCGCCGATTGGGACGGCTGTCCCGACTTGTCTGCGGCAGGCGGCAGAAACAAATCGAGGCGGCGAGCCAGAGAGACGAGCAGGCCAAAGAGCGGAAGAGCGTGTGGAAGAGCGGGCACCCGGAGAGAGAGGGAGCGGAGTGAAGGCGAGGAAGGGAGGAAGGAGAGCAGCCCGAGTGCTTTCCATATTTTTCATTGCTTTGCATTGCATTGCAAAGCAAAGCAAAGCGTTTCTTCGCGTTGCACGGTACTTTGGCCTGCGAAGGTCCCGCACACCCGGCAACGCAGGAGTGGCCGGTGGTCCAGTCGAGAGGGGTCTTGTTGGTAGGGTCTGTACCTGCAATTGCAGACGAAGTAGGCCGCCCAAGAGCAGAGCGAGCGTCGAACTTGGGTCGAGGATAGCGAGCGTCCATCGACGACTTTTCTTCTTTCTTCTATAAAGAAAGCGTATCGTTCTAAGAGCAAACAAACTCATTTTCTCTTACAACAGAACAGTACATCAAAAGAAACGCAGTGATCGATTCTCCGTCTTGCGATTCTTCGCACGCGCGCTCAAGTTCGAGAGATTAGCTCTGCCCAAGCAAAGCCACGGCCTGAGGACACCCCGAGGTCGCACTGGCGCCTTTGGCTCAGTTTGCTTGAGCTTCCTACCTGCCGATTCTTGGTTTTGGAATCGATATTTATCTGTCAGGTTGAAGAGCAGGAGCTTGAGAAACAGACGGTGCGCCCCCGGTTGGTACCCGAAGAGGTCGTGCAGAGCAAGGTTGAGACCGGCGAAGATCCCGTCGAACTCGACTGGAGGTGGGTCACAACTTTTGACCTTGGCCTGGCTGCGTTTTCTTCAATCCTCTCCGGACATCTCTATCGAGTGCACGGCAGCAGCAACCAGACCTCGCCAACTTCTCAACAGCAGCAGCAACAACATCAGCAGCAGCAACAAAGGCAGCAGCTCCAAGAGCCACAGCAAGAACTGCGACAAAGGAGCGACAGTACCCACCACCTGGAAGGGAAGACGGTCTGCACAGAGCTAGCTGGTCACGGTCTGGAGCAAGCCACTCTCATTTGCATCCTTGGGCACGGGCATCGGAGGGAAACCTTCGCGTGCAAGCACAAAGCAAGCAAAAGAACTCTTCGACGGTCTCTGCTGTTGTTCTGCTCATCACTCACTCTATAGTCAGCTAGGAGTGCGCTATCTATAGCTAGGAGTGCGCTAGCCTTGGACTGCGATTCAGACAGAGGCGGAGGCGAGGAGAAAGAGACCTTCGCAAGGGAGGAAGGACGGCCAAGTCGCAAGTTGGCTGCGTTTGGACCTGAGAGTGTAGACGAGAGCAGGTAGCGACAGCCAGTAAGTACTTGCCAAGTTTGCCAGCAGAGGCAAGCACGCGGCGAGGTCGCTGGCCTTGTGACAAGTCTGTCTTGTCTGGTCTGCTCAGGTCTTTGCTGGAAAGCGATTGATCTGACTTTGAGAGTGCGAGGGCCCAGAGGAGACGGAAGGGCTGTTGTCCACCACTGGCACTCCTAGGTAGCTAGCTAGCTAGCTGACTTGTTAGTTGGTTGGTTGGTTAGTTAGTTAGGTAGCTAGCTAGTTAGTTAGTTGGTTGCTTTCTTTTTATTATTTTGTGTACACCGTAATAAAAAGAAAAGCAAAGCGAAGTGAGCGACGGAAGTATCTAGGTAGCAGAAGGAGGTAGATAGGAGGGAACTTGAAGCGGCTGGTCTGAAAGAGAACAAGCAGTCCTATCTTATTTGTTGCTTCGAAGTTCCTGTACTAGGTAGGAGGAACCTAGCCACCACTTAGTAGTAGTTCATTGAAGTCCTCCTGCTGCAAGTTGTCGGGAGGAGTTGGGAGCAGGGCTGAATTTGTCGATTGATAGTTCGATCACTGTCCAAGATCATCCACCGCCTAGAACTTTTTACGACTACTATTAGGTATTGTTTATCTAGCACTCAACAGGCATGAAAATGTCAACAGCAAATGGAATTGCAAGCGCGGCGAGTGTAGCAAACCCGCAACTCGAGGAGCAGCGGCAAAGCAATAATACAGAACAAGACTTACACCAAACGGAGGAGTCGAAAAGCAACCAAAACCCAAACGCAAGAGACCTCGCGAAATTGCCTTGGTTGAGACCCAAGAAGAAAATGAGCGTTGTAGAAAACCCTACAGCCCAAACGTGGGAGGATCTCGAGGCAGTTCTTGCCAAGCAGCCAATTCGTCGTCCCCCCGCACTCTCGGATGTGAACCCATTGGTCATTGTGGCATCGTACAATGATTTCGGAGACCTTGCTCATGGCCCCCGCGGTACCGAGGCAATTTACACGCTCCGTACCTACCGTCTTGACGTGCAGGATGGCAGTATGACTCTTCTCAGTGTCGAGTCTGGCAACAAGAACCCTGCATTTACTCGTATGCACCCTGCCCGCAACGTCATGTACTCTTGCACTGAGAGTCTCTCCGAGAATGGTCGCGTCGTCTCTTACTACGTGAACCCAACCACAGGTCGCATGACCAAGCTTGGCGATGTGGATGCGCAAGGTCGCTCCACGTGCTATCTTACCATCGACAAGGCGCAACGCTTCATGCTTGTGGTCAACTACTGGAGCTCCCAGGTTGTGTCCATGCCCATCAATCAAGAGACCGGAGCGCTCGAGAAGGCATGCAGCATCTACCACCCCAAGGGTCCCGCTGCTGCAGGCGCCGATGTCATGAACGTGTCTCACACCAAGCATGTTAACCACTCCCTGAATGACGAGGCCGCGCAGCGTGAACGTCAGAAAGACCCGCACACGCACGCTGTTGTGCTCGAGCCATTTTACGGATGCGTAGCCTATGTGCCCGATCTCGGTACTGATACCATCCACGAACTTCATTTCAACCGTGACACTGGTGAGCTAACATGGCTTTCAGATATCCGCGTTGGTGCTGCAGGCCGTGCCCATGGACCTCGCTACATTGAGTTCCACCCGACTTTGCCCGTGTGCTATGTGATCAACGAAATTGGCTCCGAGGTTGCGGTCTTCCGTGTTGATCGCGAGAAGCTAGGTCGCATTGCTGCGCTCCAGTCTGGCGAGGATGTCGTGGGACAGGGCTTCCACTCGACACTCACACCATACCACAAAATTGCAACTATTCCGGAGGCATTCCCCAAGAGCCTCAACACGTGTGGCCGCATTGCCATCCACCCTTCGGGTCTCTATGTCATTGTCTCGAACCGTGGCCACAACAGTCTTGCTGTATTCCGCGTGAACCCGAAGCAGGGCGGTAAGCTCAGTCTCGTTGGATTTTTCCACACCCGTGGTGAGACCCCGCGTCACTACCAATACGATCCTACCGGTCAGTATCTTATTGTTGCCAACCAGGACAGTGATTCCCTCGCTGTCTTCCGCTTCAACCTTTCGGATGGAAAGCTCAAATTCACCAACAACTTGTACCACTGCCACTCCCCCAACTTTGTGGCTTTCGCTATGCAGGATAACCCTGAGGACGAGGAGAACTTTGAAGACATTGACTCCGTCGCTTCTTAAGTTGAGAACAATTTCTCCAGTGCAACTTTGCACATGAATGATTGAATGTACTACACCGGCTAGCCAGGGTCCCTCTCTCTATATATCTATCTCTCTCAGAATAGTGGCAGTAGCAGACTTTACTACGATGAAAACTTCTATCTTTTAATTTTTCTTTGGATTCTTCATTTCTTCTTGCTATTTTCTTGTTGTACCTAGGTACCCACCCACAAAGCATCATGGGGTGCGAAGTACTTCCTTGACAGTGCACCACTCCCCACACTCAGAAGTCATTGCCAGAAACCACTCTTGAAATCCTCTTTGTTGAAGGTTTGAACTTAAGTCAAAACAAGACCGTCGTCATATGATGGAGAGTTGCTAGTCATTGAAGGAAGTCCCAAATAATCCTCAAGCTCGGGTGGCAAGCTAGGAATCAATTTGTATAGGCACCACTGTTCGTGTCTCTGGCATAACCTTTCTTCCTCACCTCTCAAACTCTTTACAGTTTGAATTGACTGAGCTTCGGAGCCCCACTGTCTTTGTTGCCGCTGCAAATTTAAAGCGTAGCATGCAAGATACTAGCGAATACGCACGCAAACTCTTGCATTGGTGTACCAACCTAGACAGAACATAAAGTTAACGTCTCTGATTGTATTCCAAGATTATCTGTCTTTTACGGAATCACGAGCAACCAAGCAGTGATGATTTTGATTACATGGTAGATTTGCACATGATTATACTGTGTGCCTTTTATTTCCTCGCACTCATATTTCTTTTTTGTTTATTTGCCCAAAGCCGTGTTCTAGGATATTTATTTCATACAGGTACACAGACTGTTCCTTGTGTGTGGACAAACTTACTCTTTTAGACCTATGTGATAACGACGTAAGAAAATCGAAGTGTTACGAGTCGATTCTATTTAGGTCACTGGATAACCTTCAGCTTCTCATAAATTTGGCAGATACATGAGTAGCACTTTATATGATCACAAATCGGACTGCTGGAATTCTAACGTACTTGGAAATGCAGAAAACAACCACCTCAACCAGTTGAGTTGCATACTAGGACCCACCATGATGCTAAACCTCTATAGTCCACAATGGTGAATGTGAAGTGTTACACCCCATGTTGGATTCGATCTTGCAGGACTACACCAATCACGAGGCTATCATGTCATCATACACATATGTTTTATTTTCAGCATTGACCAGTCGAATTTTCCGATCCATTACAATGCACGCGATACAGCGACCTTGAGCCTAGTACCTACTCTTCAACGTTTTATTTCAGCCTCGATGCCTCCTACTTAATTAATTAATGATGAGAGGCACAAAAACAGATGAGATGATTCACCACCTACCCAGGTACTAGATGGGGAAGTAGGTAGAAGCTGCCTCTTTCGCCTCTTCTCTCACATTAGTACAAGAAAGAAGGATTGGTTCAACGTTATGCCAGTGTCTTTTTGTCTCATAATTCTCTCTAGCAGGCACTAGTACCTGGGTAGTCTGCGCAACCCGAAGTAGTATCGTACATGTGTATTTGTATCTTCTTTTGTACTGGAACTACTTAGCAGCTGGAGAGGTACCGGATACATCACACACAACAGTGAGGTCTGTCTCTGTCTCTGTCTCTGTCACTGTCTCTGTCTCTGTCACTGTCTCTGACTCTTTCTCTATCTCTGTCTCTGACTCTGTCTCTGACTCTGACTCTAACTCTGACTCTGTCTCTGTTTGGGACAGCGAGAGGCAGACAGTCAGATTTTCACAGCCCCATTGGAGCATCGATACCTGGGACCACGTTTTCACGTGGGTTTGTTTGGTGATGAAGGCCACTCTGGCCGTTTGAAGAAGAAGATGTGCTGCAAAGTTGAAGTAAACAAACAGTTTGAGAGGAATTGTCTTTAGCAATGGAGGTGAGGGTTGTTCTCAGAAGGCGCTTCAGGTGATAAGGACGGGACGCAAAAGAGGCCGGGTCGAGACAGGAAGAACTCGAAAGGATGATGGAAGAAGCGAAGCGACGAAGCGACGGAACAACGAAACGTCGAAACGTCGAAGCCGATGAAGCAAAAACATCAGGCTTCAAGATTGAAGAGAATTCCGCCACGCTTTCAAGAAGAATCTGACACCTAGCAGTACCTATCTAATGAGTAGCAGGAGGTTAAAATCTTATAACCAATTTGTTTGTTTGATTGTTTGTTCGTTTGTTTGTTTGTTTGTTTGTTTGTTTGTTTGTTTGTTTGTTTGTTTGTTTGTTTGTTTGTTTGTTTGTTTGTTTAGAGGGGATGAACAAAAGAAGCTATAGGAGTACAATGCAAGAGAAATGCACTGGCGTAATACCTGCAAGGATGCTCGTGCAGTCAAGCTATGTGCAAACAGCAGAGTCAGCTCGAGTCGATTTCTTTAAATCGATTCCTTTCTTCTTTCTTCTGCTTCTTCAAATTCGTTTCTCCTTTATTTCATTCAGTTTAATTAATTTTGAAAGTTTTCTCATGCATTAGTCAGTAAGAAACCTAGGTAGGTAGTATATAGTAGCAGTTGTTGTTTGTTATTTCATGCGCAGGTTTGAAGATTGAGCCAAATGTTATTATGTATATAGGTCACGCGCTGACGCTTACTGCATATACGTAGATTAGTGCTGAGGACAACCAAGGCATCACACGTTTAATTGCAACGAGAGAAGTGGCACCCGCTCGTCCTAAAGCCTCTTTCTGGAGTTTTTCAAGTTCTTGCCCCAAAAAGTTCTTCCCGGGATCTTCATAAGGTCGATGAAGCTTTTCCAGTTTTAATAGTAGTAGTAGCTTTAGTAGTAGTAGTAGTAGTAGTAGTAGTAGTAGGTAGGTAGGTAGTTCTTTGTTGTTGTTGAAGCGGACGGAAAAAAGATTCTTCGAATGGGATGGATTTTGGGATCCAATTCAAACAGCTTTCAATTCCAAAACGTTTCGAGGCGCAAGGCTTGGTGGAAATAGAAGTCAAGGCGGCAGCAAGAACGAGCGCGATAAGACAGCGCGATGGCGAGGTAAGTAGGGAACTGCAAGCGAACGCAGCGATGCTTGCTACCGCCCGTAGGAGAGACCCTGGACGATGGAGATTAATGAAACCAGCGCACGGCGAAGGAGACGATCTTGCACAAAGCACCTACAAAATAAAAGGAGAATCACGAGGAAAGTAGATGAAAGGAGGGGTGAGAATGTGATTGGAAAAGGGTGCCGGGATTAATCTCAGTAGTGTATATTCAAAACAGAAAACTGACGCGGAACGATTACTCTTGGAATGGTCTTCCCGATGGGACAAAACCATGAAAAACATATAAAACCACTAATCATGACTCATTGAAATCATATGTGTGCCCGGGACAATTGTATTGGACGCTGCCGATCGATTTGATGGGAATCATTAAAAATATGCGCACATGATGGTCGCGAGATTTTCGTATTGGTTTTCGTTTTACATGACGCATGACGCATGATGCATGACGCGTGGTAAACAGCAATGATGAAGCACGGACCAAGCCCGTGGATGAGGTGATTATGAACACAATCCTCGACAACGTTGGCCGGACTCCTTTGGTACGACTCAACCGTGTAGGCCCAAATGATGGTCTGAAGTGCGAGCTCCTTGCTAAGTGCGAGTTCTTCAACAGCGGAGGTTCGGTTAAGGATCGAATTGGACTGCGCATGATTGAAGATGCTGAAAAGAGCGGTCGTATTAAGCCAGGCGACACTCTGATCGAGCCTACCTCTGGAAATACTGGCATTGGCCTCGCTTTAGCAGCGGCGATCAAAGGATACAAAATGATCATTACGTTGCCTGAGAAAATGAGCAAGGAGAAGGTCGATGTTCTCAGAGCCTTGGGCGCAGAGATCATTCGTACACCAACAGAGGCTGCGTATGATTCTCCTGAATCCCATATTAGTGTAGCTCGCCGGCTCAACGAAGAAATTCCCAACTCGCACATCCTTGATCAATACGCGAACCCCTCCAACCCCCAAGCACATTATGATGGTACTGCTGAGGAGCTTATTCGTCAAACTGGTGGCAAAATTGACATGGCTGTCATTAGCGCTGGTACGGGAGGTACCATCACTGGCATTGCTCGAAAGCTCAAGGAGAAAATTCCTGGAATCAAGATTGTCGGTGTAGATCCGGTAGGTTCGATCCTTGCTGTGCCGGATTCTCTTAATGACAAAGATAGGCTTAAGTCATACAAGGTCGAAGGCATCGGTTATGATTTCATCCCAGATGTGTTGGACCGATCCTTGGTGGATGAGTGGATCAAGACTGAAGACAAGGAGTCCTTCTTGACAGCCCGCCGACTAATTCGTGAAGAAGGCCTTCTTTGCGGTGGGTCGTGTGGATCTGCCGTTGCTGCTGCTCTTCGCGCTGCGAAACAGCTCGGAGAAGGCCAGCGCTGTGTTGTCATCCTCCCTGACTCGGTCCGCAACTACATGACTAAATTTCTCGATGACGGATGGATGATCGAGAATGGATACATGTCTTCATCTGATACGGCGGATCAGAATGAATGGTGGTCACTTGACACCGTAGCTGAGCTCGAACCATCGACACCGTGCACCATTACTCCAGACGTCACTGTTCGCGAAGCTGTGGAGATTCTAGAGTCCAAAGCATTTGACCAACTCCCTGTTGTGGCCGAGAATGGTTCCATTCTTGGCGTTGTTACTGCCGGTAATATGAACTCGATGCTCCTCCGCCACCAGGTGAACTCTGACGATAAGGTCGAAAAGGCGTTGTACAAAAATTTCAAACGTGTTACTAACGCCACAAAGCTGTGCGACCTATCTCATATCTTCAACAATGATCACTTTGCTTTAGTAGTACAGACCCAGACGTTGCACGGCCCTGCAGGTAAATCTGAGGAGCGTTCTTTCATCACGGGTGTTGTGTCTCGTGTAGATCTTCTCAAGTACATCACTAACCGCAAGTAGATATAGTCTTATATACATCATCCTGAAGATGTGATGTGCAAGAAGGCCCATATCGATGGGTTTCACATCCTCCTTTTCTTTTTTCTTTTCCAGAAAAGGGGTTTGAAGCTCCCCATCTTCTCTGTAGAGAAAACAAATAGGTATCAGCACAATCGCCCTGACAATTCCATGGCAGCTTAGTATCAAGATCAAGTTCCAGTTCTAGAAATCAACTCTCTTTTAATGGAAATCATTTTTATCTCCTTCTATTCATTGGTGTTTTTCTTTTTTACCAAAACCTGTTCTTAGCTTTCTTACTTCAAGTTGTTAGAGGGAAAAAGTTTAAAGTAGGATGCACTTAGATAAAGGTTTGAAATTTAATGTTTTAAAAACTTACAAATATATTGATTGCTATATTTGATGCTTGCAACAATTGCCCCATGGTAAATTTATCTCGATCAATGCCATGTTTTGGTCCCTTACCTTCAAGGTTCTATCTTCAGTTTTCATTTTCATGAATAATTTTTTTTCGCATGTGTGACTAACTTTTGGTCATTTTCCCAGCACTTGCGGCTTTGAGCTGCATCAAGGCGAGACGCTGCCTTTGTTTGATTTCGATTCCATTATAAAATTCGCGGTCTTGACTCTCCAGAAGCTTCTCCTCGGCTTCGCAATATAGTAGCTGAGCTTTTCGCGCACTATCAGCTCTTTCCACAGCATCATTGATCTTCTTATCGATGACAACACGGTCATAGTAGATAGGGCGCACCCGTGCCTCTGACAATTTCTCTTGAAGTTTGAACCATTGTTCACCTTCCCTAAAGGCTTTGTATTGTTGTGCAAGAACAAGAATAACCCGTCGCTGGTTGGAAAGCTCATCGATAACCTGAGGATAATCCTCCAATGTGAGACTATCAAATATTGCGAAAATCCTCTCCCTGATGTCGATACTTTCTCCGGCACTAAGCACTTGCCTTTGATCTTGGGCTAACATGAGAGCCTGGGCATCGCGGAGAGCTTGCAGTAAGCGAGTGCGAGGTCCAGAAGAGCCCTGCTGTGAGCATCCTGGCTCCTGAAGAGGCTTCTGTAAATCAGTAATGAGAGCATCAGTACAAGACCCAGAAACCCAAAGATCAAGAATCAATGAAATTGCGTCAGTTTTACTTGCAGTTGACTTGTAGTGCATAACAATTGGTACTGCATATGCATTATTAGCAAGAAGATCTGCAAGTAGAGCAAGTGCTTGAGCCTGAACCTGAATGACTGATCCATCAATAAGGTCCAGCAGACGTTCGATACCGTCAGCATCATCAATGAAGAGACGCTCTGAGAGTGGGTCATCAATAATGCAAGCGTGAGCACACGCTAAGCCAGCAATTACACAAGTCTCTTGATGATGAAGATCATTCCGATTCGGAGAGAGTAGCACATTGCTCACAGCATGTATACCATTACACTCACGCAAGAATTGGGAGACAGCTACACCCATCCGTGTTAGAGCTAGCGCGGCACTTTCACGAACTGACATGGAATTGGAGGTACATACAAGCCTTACCAATATATTTGCAACAACACTCAAATTATCTGGCATCTCTTTGCAGTGCAGCAAAATTTGAAGACAATCTACAATTAGTTTCTCCCGTGAGATTTCTTGAGCTTTTCCATCACTTGTTCTATCCTCACCAGTTTGGTTTGAGACTGTGCAGCGAAGAACCTCAAGAACAGCCTCCTGGTCTTCCTTCACTGGTCCCAAAGATGCGAGAATGCGCAAAGCATGCGTACGCAGCAGACAGCGTTGGCTTAGCGAGTACGGGGATCCCTTGATACGCTGCGGCAATGGGTCTGGAACGATATAGCCCCGTAATGTTTCCATATAAAGTGCCTCGTTTATTACGGGGCGGCACTCGTCCGAGTTGGCCAAATAGCGCACAGCATACCAAGTAAGAAGCTTAAACTCCATGTCCAGAGGATCTGCGGTTGCAAAATGCCTGGTATCGCAACCTGTAGGAAGCTCATTTTCTGCTGCGGAAGCATATAACAGTACAAGAGATAACAACCCAGAAGACTTAAACAATGCACGATTTGGGGCACGAGACGCCAATTGTGTTGCAATGATAAGAACCTCATTGCGAAGTCTCTTATCGTCAAGTCTATGACCTTCCAGCAACATTCGTTCAAGTAATGAACATAACATGCTGATAGCACTAAGATTCCCAAGGCGACACAAAGCGTTTGCATGGCGGAACTTGTCCAAGAGCTGCATTCGTGTTCCAGCCACACATCCGTCGAGTCTTTCAGAGGAATGCTCAAGTACACTCCAGAGAATTTGAACCATAAATCGTATTTCATCCTTGCGAAAGTCAACAACGCGAGAGACTACTTCAACGAGTAAGTTTGGCACATTCGCTCGAGTAAGGCTTAGAGCGTTCTCCCGGTGAATTGCAAGCACCTGGACCAGTTCCATTAGAGCAACTACATCGCAAGCAGCATTGGATGACGCACGGGCTCTTTCATATTCCGCAGAGCTTATTCTCCCGTCTCCATCTACGTCGTTGCTTTTGATATTGTTTACTACATGAGCTACAGCTGAATTGACGAGATTCATGGCATCATACCTTGTAAAAAGAGCTCCCACCCAACCATCGTCCTGCTGCGCAAAGCGGGTAAGGACTTGTGCACTAGCTGTAGCAATGTCTTTGCGCCCGCTTAGAAGCTCTGCCAAAACTACAAGAACCTTCCCTACAGATGCTTCGTATCGGGCCTTGGCGTGCGGAGTTCGAGCTTCTAAGACCTGGATACGTTGCAATGCTTGTGGAGCCTCACGAAGCTCTAGAAGAGGTAGCATGGCCACAAAGGCATCACATTCATCAAGGTACAACGAGGGCCCTACTGATCGTGCAATCTCTTCTTGTCTTCGCTCATACAAACCTTGGGTGAGCTCGTCATCCAGGAATTCCACGAGCGACTCCATCGTAGAAGGAGCTCTTTACAATTTCAAGAATGTAACCTCAGCCTTACGCCAGAACCTCATAGCCTGTTTTATGAGTTTGTCCACTCTTCTACGTAACGCAGTTCCATAAACTCGTACCTTGAACGCTGTTCTTCAGGTAGCAAGCATCTACTTATCTTTGCACACAATAATGTTGAGACTAATTGGCATCCATTCTCTGAACAAGACGTATCTCATAACGGACTTTTTCTTCATTTTGTTTTTACCCCTTTTCATTCTCTATTTCTCTTCTCTTCTTCTCTGTCTTCGTGGGTGAGCTTAATACTAACAGAATATTTATATTAATCCACAACATTCTTCAGTTACATCCAACAAAAAGAAGCTTCGATAGCACAGCGGCAGTGCGTGTGATTCGTAATCTCAAGGTCCCGGGTTCGATTCCCGGTCGAAGCTTTTATTTTTTTTAAAATAAAAAGTTTGACTTTAATACCTCACCTCATTATTGGAATTTTTTCACCCTAAATAAGCTCATAATCTAACTTTGTTTTGGCCCAAGTAAAAACTGCAGCCAACCTTGAATTTGAAAGGGTTTGCTACCTACCTTAGTGTTTAAATACAGAAAGTACTTTGCTCGATTTGAGGTTGACATTGGAACTACTAGAGCCTCGCTTTTGAATTACTGGAAACATCGATTAAACATTTTGCTGTCACTCCTGAACGTTTTGGTTTTTGATGACGTTTCTATTTTCGTGCTATGGTGCCACCATTCTGCTTCGATAGCACAGCGGTAGTGCGTGTGATTCGTAATCTCAAGGTCCCGGGTTCGATTCCCGGTCGAAGCTTGCGGGTTTTTAATTTTTGTGTTTTATTTTCGGTGTTCTTATTTTGGAGTTTTGACTGTTTTAGGGTCTGAGAATGAGATTATTGAACCCTGTAACAACACTCAGGGTCCCCAATTTGCAAGTTCGAATAGAATAGCCCTGAATATCGTAAAAAGGTGGTTACAAAAAGGTAGCCAGATCTATACACCACAAATTTCTGATTTTCAGGCGCAGATTCTTGAAATTTCTGTGTCAGATTGCTAGTTCTAGCCTTGAAGAACATCATCTTCAAGCCCCGAGCTCTAAAATAAAGGTGATGATGAATAATTGGAATTTTCGATTCTAGCTTTGAACGAAATCAATCGGTCTAAGTCTGATTAAAAATAGCTCTTTTTTCTACGTTTTATGTAGACAAAAACACCATGTTATCCTTAATTAGTTTCAAACTTGTATCGTGAAACGGTCGTACCGGGGATACTTAACAAAGCTTCGGGATAATTGGATTCTACATAAATTTTACTATTTGACTTCTGGGAGCACCTTTAAAATTCCTTCAGAAATGAAAAATGTACATTGGATATACACTTAGCCTCTAATTCGCGAAATATATCGAAGCGCTTTTTGCAGAATGCAGCAAATAGACCTGGATGTATCTCACAGCCTTTGCACTCCTTGGTAGTAGATCTCCCTCGTCGAGAGACGTGATCCTGACTTTTCTCGCACCAACAATACATGTCCTCCTTGCCACAGGGGTACCATAAGCTTGATTGCGTGATAGAGTGTGCTTATTGTGTATATTGTTTTTCAAACCTTGAAGCAGGTTAAGTATGACTGTTTTTGTTACGTATTTCGATGATTCTTCATAGTCTTCGCTTTGGGGTGATGATACAATCGCAGAATTGGGATTCGCAGCAACAATAATACCATTTACGGAAAGCGGGAATTGATTATGCTCATAAAATCGATAACACATGCCTTTGTGCAAATCTTCTAAGAACACTACAAATGATGTGGTGTTTTCCTAGCTGTCTGCCATGCATCAAAGGATTTTGCATATGGATTAGAAGCTTCAAGACGCGCAAGTTGATATACACGGAATGTATTATATAGTGTGTAGTCGACGTAAGTAAGCCAGATTATAGCCGCAGGCTTCAGTTGACTAGTACGCTGCCTTCAACCTTCGACTATCTTCCGAACAATATCAACATTTCCCATGTGGCGATTCCAAACACTGCATAACTTCGGTAATATTTTTTTACAGGGTGGCGGTGTCCCATTTGATAGTACATCATCATTGTGCCGCCGCCAGAGTTGCAAGCAAATGCCACCTGTAAGTTGTTCTCTAGCAAAACCATACGACGACGAGTAATCATCACCAAGATGGGGAGATCTCCCTAGATGCTCTTCATAGGCAAACTTCATGTACTCATTTGCGAGAGCACCTAAATAGCCTCTCCATTGCCTAGCGTGTGCGTCAAATGATCCTCTTGTGAGTGAGTCTCGAGGCGGAGCCTTGTTAGAATCTTTAATACCTCCGATTCTTCCATAGTGCTAACTTTGTCTTGAATCTTGTTGGAATACTGTTCGAACCCCAGACTGGGAGTGAACATTAACCACAAATATGGGCCAACTCTGGACTTACGTTTAAGAACCTGTGTTGGAGTAAAGTGCAAGCATTCAGCTAAAGATACAAGACTCGATCCCATCGTAAGTCGTTCATTATGTGTTGGGCATGACACATAAAGCTGCTTTGCATCATAATGTTTACAAAACGCTTTGTAGCGCTGCGTATCTGGAGAGCAGGCAGCAACGCATGGTATTCCTCGAACTGCAGGTACTTCCTGCATCGAGGCCTCTGGGTCATAAATTTCTTTGTATATTACCATTATGAGAAACAGGCCTGAGCGCAGATACACTAATTGCGATGTCCCTCTCAACTCGACAAACTTGTCTTGAACCCACCTCTAGTGACAAGAAGAATGCGCCAACGCTGACGGCTGCTCCATTCCACCAAAACGTGAAAATTTGTGGCTCTGGAAGCACTGATAGGTCTTCACCAAGAACACACCACACTTCTGGGTTAAATACCACCACTACGTACTTCCAAAGGTGCCAAGACTTTGAGATACCTGGATCGCCAATAACGACTGAATTTTCATATTTTCACCACGCCTTCATAAGACCAATATCTTCATTTCTAAAGAATAAAATATTTGCTCCAGGACGATTAACCATTCCTGGAAAAGACCGTGGCAAGGTGACCACGTACATGGAGCTATCCACAGCAAATTCCTCTTCACTCTCCCACACCACCTTTGTCACCCCAATCTTGTCTGCCCTGGCCATATTGGGCCATTCCACAAATCCTGTTTCCTCATCCAGTGTTCAAGTTCCACGATTCACGACCTCAGCGCCTGACACGCTCCGAAGCCACGTTTGCTCGCCCTCCGCAGCTTTTGGTCTGCATTCGATGTAATTGGTGCATGCTCGCTGTAGCTTCTGAGCCATATCCTTGTCAAGCCCGTCCGTGTTGAAGAAGGAAGGTTGGTCAATATCAGCCGGATTCGTACTCATAGGCAACTTGGTCTCGCCAACATGTTTATGATATAGAAAGTCACAGGCAGCTAAAGGAACACCTTCCTGACGCAAAATACTTAGAAATATCTTGTACTCACCTTGGCCAAGATGTAATGTGCAAGTATCACAACCAGCATGGAAAAGATTCTAGAAAGCAGTCGTAACTATAGCTTCTCGAAGGCCGTAATTCAATAGCCTAGGGACAACTTCTTTTCCGAGAAAGCCTTTCCAAGAAATTTTACATGCTTTAGTACCCCGTCCATCCATCCATCTTTTCAAGGATCTTTTGGACACCTTCTCGGTCTGGTTTTCCAGGCGTTTCGATAGTCTTCTGACTAGTTCTTTGACCTGTCCTCATTTCATGATTAGTGGTGCTTCGGTGCCGTACGAAAAGACTTTGTGTCCCTGCCGCTCTGACTCGATGCTCCATAAGAATTGTATTTCTGTCAGTAGTGGAGTTGCCCTCAAGAATAGGAGAAAGCTTAAAGCAACACCTTTCCATCATCAACTCTCTCTCTGCTGAGACTTCACAGCAGTCTTATTAATTAGTGTTGCGCAACAGATGCCCCGAGTGTACAAACTCAGTGACGCTTTCTTCAGCGTTTTGTAGAGAATTCCGTTTCTGAACGATGAGAGAAGACCTCTCAAAAGCGGCGGCTGAGGCAGAGTTTTCAGCAGTGTTGAACAGGTAAGTTCTCAAGAAGGAGTCCAATCTCCTGAGTTCGAAGCAGCAGGGAAGAAGATAGACCGGCGACGAGGGGGGCTTGCACACACGGGCATTTCAGCAGGTCCTCTCACTCCCGACTTGCTTAACAATGAATAGAGTCCCATGTACCGCGCCAGAGTTTCACATGAACCAAACTCTTCATTCAAGATTTGCTTTGAGTACGCCTAATTATTGAACTAGTAGTAGACTTGCTAGAACGACAGTACTAGGTACCCACTGACCTGTTTAAAGTGACGAACGAACCAAAGTATTTACTTAAGCAAATCATTTTCCGATTATGTATTGTTTTCGATGTTTTTTAGCGCAATTGCCTGACTTGAGAGAAAAACAGCAGCGGAAAACATATTTGCTTAGTGAAAACTGAATGAGTCGTTAATATTTAAAGATCCCAGGAGCAGAGATGCGAGTGCCCCGTAGTGTCGACAATTTCAAAGAATATTTTGGCATAAAAAATGGGAAGACTTTTCTTTTGGGGAAAGGCAAGAATCATTTCATTTTCTACGTATAGAAAAGGCAAACAGCTTGTAAAAGGAGATACATGCAATACTGAATATTGGATAGAAGCTGACTATAGCATGAGTGGTTGGTTTTGTCTGGAGTATATAGCCCCAAAATATTGTTGAAAGCCACAGTAAAGCATCGCATTCAAAATGCTGCCACTCTCGCCGACTTTGCACCCTTGACTCCTACAATTGGTGATTGATATGCAAACTTTGCGATGGTGTGTGCAAATAATTAAGTTGAATTAAAACACACAATGTCAATCCCTTCAACGAGTGAGCAATCTTGCCGTCGTATGCGCTGGAGGAAATTTAGATACTCACCAAAACAAAACTGCAAAACAATATTGGTAACCTTGGAGTTGCTTTGTTGATAAGCAAAGGTAAAAAAATAAACGGAGGAAAAAACATTCAACACCGGGGCTTCGCATGCAGTCCCCTATCATACTACTGACCCGGCCCTACGCGACTTTACTTCTCAGTGCGAATGAGATGAAGTGTTACCCGCGTGGTATGATCGAATGTGCTAAGGAGATGGTGCATGATGGATTTATACGTATCATTAATTTGATAGTCACTTACTTACTTTTTTGACGACTTAGGTGCAAGATAGGTAGTATTAGGAGAGAGTGGTAGTGGAACCTCTGCAGCAAGCATCCCTGCAAAACATATTCTAGGAGTAGGCTTTAGGAAATAGGAATAGTCTTGAAAGAGCGAGGTCAGCACATGCAGAACCAGAGGCTGAGTAGGCAAGGTTAGGTTCGCAATAGTAAAATATCCTTTCACTTCGAGAGCACTAAAAAACATCTCCTTCTTAGGGGAAACCATAGTAACTCAGTAAGTCAGACCATGTGCAAAACCCTTGTCATCGACTTGCAGCTTTACGTCCAGCAGGTTCGAAACCTTCTGCAACGACTGGGACTGTGCCACGAGCTTAGCTGAAAAGGCACACGCACGCGCTCACTGGTTAAGGTATAGATCGTTACTTGCTGCGATGTCGGACCATCCACGTGTTCTCGCTGCTCTTGAAAAGCTTCAGAATGGCGCTACAACATTGAGGTAAGTTAACACGCTTGCTTGCTTGCTTGCTTGCTTGCTTGCTTGCTTGCTTGATTGATTATGCATTAATCAAAGAGGAAAATGACAAGACAACAAAGATAAATCCTGAAAGCCAACCTAGATCACTCACGTCCATGCATGCATGCCTGCATTTATTGCATCTATTGCATCTATTGTAATATGTAACGTGTAATGTATTGCTTGCCATCATTCAATCAAATCGATAGTCTTTCCTACAACAAAATCGGCTCAGAGGGCGCCAAGGCAGTGGCTTCGGCACTGAAAGAGAACCGGTCGCTGACATCACTATAGTAAGTTGTCTACGCAACACCGCAGCTCGTGGACTTGTTTGTACATGATGTTTGGTTTGCTGTTTGGTGGGTGGGTCGGTCTTGTTTTGCAAGTTTATGCAATCGCTTGTTTGTTTGATGGATGGATGAGTTGTCTGTTTGAGTGAGTATACATCCATCGAACAAAGAGCAAAATGACAACACAACAAAGATAAATGCTGAAAGTCAGGCTAGATCACTCACGTCCATGCATGCATGCGTGCATCTATTGTAATATGTAACGTGGAATGTATTGATTGCCATCATTCAATCAAATCGACAGTCTTATAGGCAACAAAATCGGCGACGAGGGCGGCAAGGCAGTGGGTGCGGCGCTGAAAGAGAACCAGTCGCTGACATCACTTGAGTAAGTTGTCTACGCAACACCGCAGGTCATGGGTTTGTTTGTACATGATGTTTGGTTTGTTGTTTGGTGGGTGGGTCGGTCTTGTTTTGCAAGTTTATGCAATGGCTTGTTTGTTTGATGGATGGATGAGTTGTCTGTTTGAGTGAGTACACATCCATCGAACAAAGAGCAAAATGGCAACACAACAAAGATGAATCCTGAAAGCCAACCTAGATCACTCACGTCCATGCATGCATGCGTGCATCTATTGTAATATGTAACGTGTAATGTATTGCTTGCCATCATTCAATCAAATCGACAGTCTTTATGGCAACGATATCGGCGACGAGGGCGCCAAGGCAGTGGGTGCGGCGCTGAAAGAGAACCGGTCGCTGACATCACTTGTGTAAGTTGTCTACGCAACACCGCAGCTCGTGGACTTGTCTGTACATGATTTTTGGTTTGTTGTTTGGTGGGTGGGTCGGTGTTGTTTTGCAAGTATATGCAATGGCTTGTTTGTTTGATGGATGGATGAGTTGTCTGTTTGAGGGAGTATACATTTATCGAACAAAGAGCAAAATGACAACACAACAAAGCTAAATCCTGAAAGCCAACCTAGATCACTCACGTCCATGCATGCATGCGTGCATCTATTGTAATATGTAACGTGTAATGTATTGCTTGCCATCATTCAATCAAATCGACAGTTTTAGTAAAAACAATATCGGCTCAGAGGGCGCCAAGGCAGTGGCTGCGGCGCTGAAAGAGAACCGGTCGCTGACATCACTTGTGTAAGTTGTCTACGCAACACCGCAGGTCATGGGTTTGTTTGTACATGATGCTTGCTTTGTTGGTGTGCTGATTTGGTCGGTGTTGTTTTGCAAGTTTATGCAATCACTTGTTTGTTTGATGGATGGATAATTTGTCTATTTGAGTGAGTATGCAACCATCGAACCAAGATGAAATCCTGAAAGCCAACCTAGATCACTCACGTCCCATGCACGCATCTAATGCAATACAATGTATTGCTTGCCATTATTCAATCAAATTAACAGCCTTCGGGATAATAAAATCGGCGACGAGGGCGCCAAGGCAGTGGCTGCAGCGTTGAAAGACAACTGGTCGCTGACATCACTCAAGTAAGTTGTCTAAGCAATACCACAGCTCATGGGCTTGTGTGTACATGATGCTTGCTTCGTTGGTTGTTATTTTGGTCGGTGTCGCTTTGCAAGTTTGTGCGATCAGTTATTTGTTTGATGGATGGATAAGTTGTCTGTTTGCCTGAGTATGCATCCACCGAACAAAGAGCAAAATGACAACACAACAAAAATGAAATCCTCAAAGCCAACCTAGATCACTAATGTTCCTGCATGCATGGTTCTATCCAATACAATGTAATGTATTGCTTGCCATCATTCAATCAAATCGACAGTCTTGAACGCAACTATATCGGCTCAGAGGGCGCCAAGGCAGTGGCTGCGGCGCTGAAAGAGAACCGGTCGCTGACATCACTATAGTAAGTTGTCTACGCAACACCGCAGCTCGTGGACTTGTTTGTACATGATGCTTGGTTTGTCGTTTGGTGGGTGGGTCGGTCTTGTTTTGCAAGTTTATGCAATCGCTTGTTTGTTTGATGGATGGATAAGTTGTCTGTTTGAGTGAGTATACATCCATCGAACAAAGAGCAAAATGACAACACAACAAAGCTAAATGCTGAAAGCCAACCTAGATCACTCACGTCCATGCATGCATGCGTACATCTATTGTAATATGTAACGTGTAATGTATTGCTTGCCATCATTCAATCGAATCGACAGTTTTAGAAGGAACAAAATCGGCGACGAGGGCGCCAAGGCAGTGGCTTCGGCGCTGAAAGAGAACCGGTCGCTGACATCACTATCGTAAGTTGTCTACGCAACACCGCAGCTCGTGGACTTGTTTGTACATGATTTTTGGTTTGTTGTTTGGTGGGTGGGTCGGTGTTGTTTTGCAAGTTTATGCAATGGCTTGTTTGTTTGATGGATGGATGGGTTGTCTGTTTGAGTGAGTATACATCCATCGAACAAAGAGCAAAATGACAACACAAGAAAGCTAAATGCTGAAAGCCAACCTAGATCACTCACGTCCATGCATGCATGCGTGCATCTATTGTAATGTGTAACGTGTAATGTATTGCTTGCCATCATTCAATCAAATCGACAGTCTTGCTGGCAACGATATCGGCGACGAGGGCGCCAAGGCAGTGGGTGCGGCGCTGAAAGAGAACCGGTCGCTGACATCACTATCGTAAGTTGTCTACGCAACACCGCAGCTCGTGGACTTGTCTGTACATGATTTTTGGTTTGTTGTTTGGTGGGTGGGTCGGTCTTGTTTTGCAAGTTTATGCAATGGCTTGTTTGTTTGATGGATGGATGAGTTGTCTGTTTGAGTGAGTATACATCCATCGAACAAAGAGCAAAATGACAACACAACAAAGATAAATGCTGAAAGCCAACCTAGATCACTCACGTCCATGCATGCATGCGTGCATCTATTGTAATATGTAACGTGTAATGTATTGCTTGCCATCATTCAATCAAATCGACAGTCTTTCCTACAACAATATCGGCGACGAGGGCGCCAAGGCAGTGGGTGCGGCGCTGAAAGAGAACCGGGCGCTGACATCACTTGAGTAAGTTGTCTACGCAACACCGCAGCTCATGGGCTTGTGTGTACATGATGCTTGGTTTGTTGTTCGGTGGGTGGGTCGGTGTTGTTTTGCAAGTTTATGCAATCGCTTGTTTGTTTGATGGATGGATGAGTTGTCTGTTTGAGTGAGTATACATCCATCGAACAAAGAGCAAAATGACAACACAACAAAGATAAGTGCTGAAAGCCAACCTAGATCACTCACGTCCATGCATGCATGCGTGCATCTATTGTAATATGTAACGTGTAATGTATTGCTTGCCATCATTCAATCAAATCGACAGTGTTTCTGACAACCAGATCGGCGACGAGGGCGCCAAGGCAGTGGCTGCGGCGCTGAAAGAGAACCTGTCGCTGACATCACTTGAGTAAGTTGTCTACGCAACACCGCAGCTCGTGAACTTGTTTGTACATGATGCTTGGTTTGTTGTTTGGTGGGTGGGTCGGTGTTGTTTTGCAAGTTTATGCAATCGCTTGTTTGTTTGATGGATGGATGGGTTGTCTGTTTGAGTGAGTATACATCCATCGAACAAAGAGCAAAATGACAACACAACAAAGATAAGTGCTGAAAGCCAACCTAGATCACTCACGTCCATGCATGCATGCGTGCATCTATTGTAATATGTAACGTGTAATGTATTGCTTGCCATCATTCAATCAAATCGACAGTCTTGAACGCAACCAGATCGGCGACGAGGGCGCCAAGGCAGTGGCTGCGGCGCTGAAAGAGAACCGGTCGCTGACATTACTTGAGTAAGTTGTCTACGCAACACCCCAGCTCGTGGACTTGTTTGTACATGATGATTGGTTTGTTGTTCGGTGGGTGGGTCGGTGTTGTTTTGCAAGTTTATGCAATCGCTTGTTTGTTTGATGGATGGATGGGTTGTCTGTTTGAGTGAGTATACATCCATCGAACAAAGAGCAAAATGACAACACAACAAAGATAAATCCTGAAAGTCAACCTAGATCACTCACGTCCATGCATGCATGCGTGCATCTATTGTAATATGTAACGTGTAATGTATTGCTTGCCATCATTCAATCAAATCGACAGTCTTTCCTACAACAAAATCGGCTCAGAGGGCGCCAAGGCAGTGGCTGCGGCGCTGAAAGAGAACCGGTCGCTGACATCACTATCGTAAGTTAACTTAGTAACACCGTAGTTTATGGACTCGTTTGTACACGAGGCTTGGTTAGTTGGTTGGTTCGTTGCTTCGTGGGTTGTCTAGTGTGTTATTTTGCCGATGTTTTTCTTCGCGCCATTGCAAGTTTGTTGTGGAGTTGAATGTTTGGTTGAGTGTGGATCTAACAGAGAGCATGATAACATCAGAGAATAAATGAAACTGTACTGGCAGTACTGTGGGTACCTTTTAATGACAAAAAAAATAAAAAATTGTAAACTGACGAACGGAGTTGATGTCATTTGGGTTTTACTGGTACTAGAATGACCTGGGAGATGATTGAAATGCGCGAGGAGCTCGAATTGAATAAGCAAATTTGTTCTGCAAAGACAAGAAGGACAAGTCTTATACAGGTATCTCGTGAGCTTCGTTGTATACATGTTGTAAACGATGCACTTTCTCTGCCGTTTTCAGTGCAGCATAGTCTTCTTGCCCAAGGTCGGCTTGCGAACAGGTCTGGTATGCTGATTTCAAAAGAGGACTATATTGCTGCGCAGAAAGTAGAGCTTGATATGTTGAAAGCTGCAAATGTTGCCTTTAGTGAAGCATTGGGATGTCTAGGCCCTTATATTTTTGAATAAAAGAAGTTCTGAATTTTTTTTTTTGTTAAACCTTGTTGCTTGTATGTAAAACTACAGAAATGATATTACTATTTTATAGATTCATAGGATTTTGATTGTGCTAGAAAATATTAATTATAATATAGAGTGTGTAGGTGATGGAAACATTTTCATTGAATACTATTGCAGAGTAGCCTGTGCTGTGAAGCGTGGAGAGGTAGTCTGACAAGGATGACGAACTCAGGAGAAAGAGAAAGAGGATGATATATGAGTTATCGGGGTTTCAGGTCTGCATACAGGCAGGTTAATGTGTGGATAGGAGAGCTTGGTTAGGTTAGGTTAGGTTAGGTTAGACAGTAGCTGTATATTACTTCAATACTCCCCCGCAAATCACGCGTCAGCACCTGAAGCATCAAGTAAGCGACTCGCGTGTTTCCAATGAGATGGTGCTGCAAGTGGTTTGGTGAGTAAATCAGCTATATTTTCTGTGCCTTTAACATGATGTACCTTGAGTAATTGGTTTTGTCTTCGATGAATCAGTACTGCAAGTTGTACTGCGAGATAACCATTTGTACCATTAACTTCTTCCTTTTTGATTGTGTTTACTAATGCTTGACAATCTATATATACCTGTATTTCATTGATGTAAATGTTCATGTCTGCTAAAAGTTGTCGAATGGATTCTGCTCTGAGAACTCCTGCAACTGCAGCAATTAGTTCAGCTTCGTGAGTATTTCTTGCAACTGTAGACTGTTTGGTTGTTTTCCATACAACAGCACTATCATTTATCATAACAACATATCCTGTAACACTACGACGAAGTTTGTCATGTGCCTTGCTGAAAGAAGCATCTGTATAGACATTCAAAACAAGTTGTGCCTCTGAATCCACGCCTTTGAGTGTTAGAACTTTGTCCTTTGTGGCCTTGACATAACGGAATGCATGTTTAAGAGCTTGCATATGTTCCGCTCCATTCTTTTGACCATGGCATGCAAGTTGGTGTAAAGTGTATGCCATATCAGGTCGAGTTTTTAGTAAATACATTAGAGTGCCAACAAGTGGACGATAGTGTTCATTCACAGAGTCGTCAGGATGATCACTTAACTCTTTAAGGATGGATGGAGTTTTAGCTCCATTGCAGTTTTCCATATTACATCGCCTAAGGGCTTTTCCACAATACTCGCGTTGGCTGATGGTACAGATCTTTCGTGACTTGTCATAGACATGTGTATCACTAAGATAATGGCATTGTTTTTCACGATTAACTTTGACGCCGACATTTTGTTCAAGTTCTTTGACAATCGCTTTTAGTGCTTGGGGTGTGCCAAAGATTCTCATGTCATCAACATGGATAGTCATTAGAAGATCTTTGCCAATAAAGAGTGATGCGTCCGTTATAGATCGTGTTAAGCCATAATTTTCTAATATAGCCGTCAAATGATCCATCCACCTACGGGGGGCACTTTTGAGTCCATATAGACTTTTACGCAGACGATAACAATAACCTTCTGCTAAGTCAAGACCTTCAATGCCTTTGATGTAGAGGAATTCGTCATCTGGAATTTGTGCTTCTAGAAATGCGGCTGTTACGTCAACGGTGATAGCATCATAGCCTCTCGTTAAAGCAATAATTGTTGCAACACGAATGCTTTCAACATTAACTGTTGGTGAGTATATATCATAAACATGTTCAATGGCCTCATTGTAGCCTTGTACTACAACCCGTGCTTTTAACAGATTGACCGGTGGTGCCTTCTTTGTAAAGACCCATCTAGTTCCCATTACAGTCTGTCCCTGTGGTAAAGTGTGTAAGGGTACAGTTTCCAGAACACCAGCGGACTGCAGATTGTGATGTTCAGTATTCATCGCAGCAATCCATAGTTGCTGATATGCCTGTGGCAGTTTCCGCATTTCTTTATAAGTGTTTGGAACTACAATGTCGTCATATGGACATGGTTTTGGGACCGGTTTAGGTAATTGTTTATTATCTGTGTTGTTTTTAATAAGAAAAGCAAAATATTCCTGTTCCCTCGGATATATCGTGGGAATGATTAGTTCATGTAAGTTCTCTTCTTTTGATAGAGAATTAATATCCGAGAAATCTAACTCTGTATTCGTCATATTACGTTTTCGTTTCAGACGATTGGTATAGTATCGGTATTTATTTGCAGCGCCTTTGGCACTGGGACCAACATTTAGTGGTACATGAGGTTTGGGAGTCCTTTTGGATCTCCGATGACTATCGTGTGCATGGACTGAACTATGTTCTAGTTCCATGTCTTCACGAGCATGTTCACTTTTGGATTCACGGTCATCATTATTTACCTCAGAATGACTAACGTGTTCACTATTGGATTCACGGTCATTGTGATTTTGTTCCGGATGACTAGCGTGTTCACTACTGGATTCACGGTCATTGTGATTTAGTTTCGGATGACTAGCGTGTTCACTACTGGATTCACGGTCATTGTGATTTAGTTTCGGATGACTAGCGTGTTCACTATTGGATTCACGGTCATGATGATTTGCCTCCAGACGACTAGCGTGTTCGCTACTGGATTCACGGTCGTCATTGTTTACCTCCGGACGACTAGCGTGTTCACTATTGGATTCACGGTCGTCATTATATTCTGGGGTATTAGGAGTGAGGAAAGATTTAGTATTATTAGCTGTGGAGGATAAAGCAGGTAGATCCTGATACATTTCTCCAGCAATTAGTTTATTTGATTCTTCACGTGTCCAATGAGTAATTAGATCAGGTGTCAGAGCGGTTTCTATTGACATTGCACGCTGACGAGTTTGTTCAGTCAATGCTTGATCGAAAATCTTGACTTCACGCGTTTGAAGGATGTTGGACTTGTCTTTAGGTAAGACATGTACAGTTCCATGAGTGTAACTATCAGCATATCCAAGGAAAATGCCTAGTTCACCCCTATCTCCCAACTTTTGCGGAATGGGAAACTTCTTGAACACACATGGTGCTCCAAAAATGTGGAAGTAGCTGTACTCTGGTGCTTTGCCAAAATGTCGTTCGTACGGAGATTTCCGATTGCGACTGGAGGCTGTGCGATTCTTGACATGTACAGCATGAGATAAAGCATAGGGCCAATATTTGGCTCCGAGTAATGCAGTTTTTAGATTGGAGCGAAGACCATTCATTAGTACTCGATTGATGCCTTCAGCAGGATTTGTAGCATGAGAGTGTGGTGCAGATAGTTTATGTTCCCACCGCATGGTGTGAAGTGATCTTGCAAACTCTCCGCCTGTAAAATATTTAGCTCCGTCTGTGCGAATGATGATGCGCGAGGTGTTTTTACCTTGGAGCCATGCTTGAGCAAAGGTACGAAGGGTCGTGGACACTTGATCAGTGGATTGTATAGGATAAACATATGTAAAGTCTGAGTAAAGATCTCTGTAGACTATGGCATATTTGAACTTGTTGGGGATGCCTAGAACGTGGAATGGTCCCATCACATCAGCTGTAACAGCTTGTCGAGGAGACTTAGCATATGGTGTGTGAGGTCCTTTTGTCACTGGAATACGTTCAAAGTTGGCAACTTTACAATCCATGCATAAGAAGTCGATTTGTGATGCAGAAACTCCTATGGAGGATGCTATGCGTGGAATTGAAGCGTGACCTAATTTAAGGTGAGCTTCTAGCCAATCTATTCCTTTATAACTGAGTTTTTGTGCTTTCCGTAGTTGCAGAGCGTTAACTTTGGGTGCTTTTACAGGGATAAGCATTGGGATGTCAGATTGCTGACCGAGTGTAATAACTTCTCCATGTGGAGTGGTCATACGATCGCTATCTTGTGAGAAGAAAAATGAGAATCCTTGCTGAGTCATAATAGACGTCGACAGTAATGTGTGAGCAAGGGAAGGTGCGTAGTAGACTGTAAGTGTTAAAGGAACAATTCTACCCGACGTTGATCTTACTCGTGCCTCCAGGGTACCTTTTCCTAAAATCGGAACTGAGGATCCTTGAGCTGCATCCATTGATAGTGGATTAATGTTCTCATAGTTTGAAAGTAATGCAAGATTTGGTGTGACATGCAAATTGCATCCAGAATTTAGTAGGAATCCTTCTGAGGTTGTCTCTGCTGACTTCGGTTCTGATTTTAGATGATTGATTGTCAGAAGGTTGACACTGAAATTGGCATGAAAAGGTCCTTGATCAAAAGGAGCGTTGTGTAACGCGAGACCTTTGTACGGTGGTGTTGAATTATGACGCTGACGCTTGTTGTTCGACTTTTGTTGTCGCGATGATCTACGTGGACAAACAGAGGGTCTGTGTCCAACTTGGTTACAGATAGGACAAATTGCTGTCAAGAATTTGCAGTTTGCCTCAGCATGATTTGAATAACCACAGTGTGAGCATTTATTCCTTTGAGGAAAGGGTTGTTGTGCTCCCCCGGAATTGTTGTTTTGAGATGTAGGTCGTTTTTGACGCTTGAACTTGTTCCGGGAAGGATGAAAGGAGTTTGCTTGTAGATGTGTGGGTTCAGGGTTCCCAGCAGAATAGCCACTTTTGCCTTTAAGTGTGCATTGTTGTGCAACTTCCCGTTCCGTGTTTCGTAACTCTTGAAACAATTCTTTACTATACTCTTTGAGTTTAATTGCTTTGCCATAGATCGCAGTTGTTTGTGGACCCATGTAACGAATATGTGGTAAAAGGTTAAGGATAAACATGTAATCATGTAACGTCATGCCAGTAGCTAACAATTCACACTGAGTGTTGTATAGTTCCATAAACCATACCATGATTTCGTTTTCTGACATACTCTCAAGGGAATTGTCAAGGTATTTCCGAAGACATTGTAAGAGTGCTGTGACCTTGTCAAGATTGGTCTCACCAGGCTGTTTTTTAAATGCAATTTGAAGCTGTGCCCAGGCAGCGCGTCCTTCATGTCCATGGTGTGATTTACCATAATGTAGTAGTTGTTTTTGAAAATTTGGACCAGCTTGATTGCTGAGTAAGGTGAAAAGTGCACTGTCTAGTAGACGTTGTCTCTTAGGGTCAGTGGTAGCTTCAATTTCTTCAGGAGTACATCCATGGTGATCCATGTATCTCAGTACATTGGCTGACCAGGTCTCCCAGTTACTTCCCATTAAATCGAGAGAAGGTCCTGTAGGAATCTTGTTGATTCTATCGATTAGAATGTCGCGAGTTCGGTCCGTTGTTCTGAATGAGGAGCGAGAGCGAGACTGGCGTTTGCGCGAAGAGTCGTCATTCAAGTATTCTAGGTCATCATCATAGTCGGAGTCTTTGAGATGATCCTTCGTCCTCTGACTTTCTTCATAAAGCCTTTTGTACTTTTCTAGTTTTTCCTGTATCTTTTGAACTTCTTCCGCAGAGAGAGCACTCTGGCTCTCTGAGTTCGCCGCTTGGTTTGTCCTGTTCCGCTTGCTTTCTCTCACGGAAGACATCGTGTTGACGTTCCTGAGGACTGTGTATAGTTTTCCGTAGGAAGTCTTACTTCGAAAAAGTTTACTCTATCTCTGATGTTGAGCTCGTCTGATCTTCAAGATGTCTAGGAAACGAGTTGTTACACTCGAGTCTTCCTGGCGTATCTTGGGCCCATAACCTATTGCAGAGTAGCCTGTGCTGTGAAGCGTGGAGAGGTAGTCTGACAAGGATGACGAACTCAGGAGAAAGAGAAAGAGGATGATATATGAGTTATCGGGGTTTCAGGTCTGCATACAGGCAGGTTAATGTGTGGATAGGAGAGCTTGGTTAGGTTAGGTTAGGTTAGACAGTAGCTGTATATTACTTCAATAAATACTAAGATTGACTATTTAAGAAGCGAATAAAATAAACGCTGCAAGAGTCATAGACAATATTTTGAAAGACGTTGGAGAACAAGACACAGTTAGTGAACGCGCATGCAGCAACCAGTGATTTCAAGAAGTGAAGTGAAAAATTGTCGTAAAGCTCAAATCCCCGATGTTTGCATTTAGAAACAATGATTGAGGGTCATTGTATGAATAAAATATAACCTGACGTTAAATAATGCCTTATAAGTCCATAATTCTTCATACACATCCTGGAGTGTGGATGTGAAGGTAAGTTTAGAAGTCGTTTTCAAGTTTATCAAATACCTGAACCCAAATTTTTGGTTAGTATTTATTAAAGTATTACTCGAGCTTCAGCTTTTTTAAGCACATGGTTTGCTCGTGACGACCTTTCCAAAATTGAGAAGGCTCGATAAATTATGGAAATGCAACAACTTCGGAAGCAACGTCTATGGGGAAGCTTGGCCATTGTTTTTCTGTTTTTCTATAACTGCCAGACAAAATATTTAATGATACATGTGATTTAATAACTAATAACCTGTTGCAAAATGATCAAGAATGAGAATGTGAATCCCTTCTCCAACAAGGATGGCGTCGTTGTGCATTGTTGTGCGTTGAAGGAAAATGATGTTGCAGGCCTCATTCAGTACCAAAGCCATATCTATCCAGGTGTCTTACCCAAATGTAAATTAACGCCACCCTTCAATGCGAAATCATGTATTCAGTTTGTCTGTGTCTAGAAACTCAATAAACTCAATACTATCCTTTTCCCTTTCACACTTTTCATCAGGTCTCACTGCCCACCTCACTAGAGTTCGTTCTTTTGTCAGACTAACTCTGTGCGCTCCAAAGCAGAAGCTAATATGTATAGCTATAGTTATCAAACCTGAAGTTTTGTATTCTGGTAAAGTAATCTGATATAGACTGTGTTCAAATAAGAAAGTAGCTAGAAGAAGAAGAAGCGTGTGATCACTCAAAAGCTCAAGCAGTCAAAAGTATCATGAGAATATCCCTAACAAAGTTTGCTGCACTTTAACGCCTCATTTCTGGTCTACTCTGATTACTTTTCGAAAAACTCAATAAGCAATCTCTTTTTGAACGCAGCTTCTATCGTCCTATATTCTAGGGATAAAGATGTAAGAGCTGCGTACGGCATTCAATCCACCGGGCATCTGAGGCCCAATAGTGTGGGCATCTGAGGCCCAATAGTGTGGGCATCTGACGCCCAGTAGTGTGGGCACTCTTCATGAGGTAGACGCCCGTCGTATAAATTGTCCGTGAGAGCAGAGCCTTACCGTGAATGCCTTGCCTTCCTTCTTCTTTTCCTTTCACGACCTCCATTGCTTGGACGGCTCCGCATACTAGACTGCTTCATAAGTTAACGACGAGAGTAATTGTTTTGGGTTATGCACATTCAATATGAAAGCAAAGGGATTGTAGTATTATTAGCCGTGGAGTTGTATAGTGCAACAGAACTTTCTAGTTTCGAGATGATCTGATTTTGTTTGATCGTGTCAATAAGTTAATACACCCATGACCTGCG
>SMSO01000011.1:12500-62500 GCA_004764695.1 Schizochytrium sp. TIO01 | reverse complement strand
AGTTGGAGCGGATTCGTAGCGACCCGAAAGATGGTGAACTATGCTTGGATAGGGTAAAGTCAGGGGAAACTCTGATGGAAGCCTGCAAACGGTTCTGACGTGCAAATCGATCGTGAAAACTGAGTATAGGGGCGAAAGACTAATCGAACCATCTAGTAGCTGGTTCCCTCCGAAATTTCCCTTAGGATAGCTATAACTCGTGTAGAGTTTCATCAGGTAAAGCGAATGATTAGAGGCATTGGGGACGAAATGTCCTCGACCTATTCTCAAACTTTAAATGGGTGAGAACATGCGGTTGCTTGAGTGAACTGCGTGATTGAATCTGAGTTATTAGTGGGCCATCTCTGGTAAGCAGAGCTGGCGATGCGGGATGATCCGAACGCACAGTTAAAGTGCCAGAATGTTCGCTCATGAGATCCCACAAAAGGTGTTGGTTCATCTAGACAGCAGGACGGTGGCCATGGAAGTCGGAACCCGCTAAGGAGTGTGTAACAACTCACCTGCCGAATGGATTAGCCCTGAAAATGGATGGCGCTTCAGCGATCTACTTATACTGTGCCATCTTGAATATTGTTTATTTCAGGATGAGTAGGAGGGCGTGGAGGTTATGTGTTGAAGCGTTTGGTGTGAACCTGCGTGGAACGGCCTCTAGTGCAGATCTTGGTGGTAGTAGCAAGTATACAAGAGAGATCCTTGTAGACTGAAGTGGGGAAAGGTTTCGCGTGAACAGCAATTGGACGCGAGTGAGTCGGTCCTAAGCATGGCCTGAGATGGTGGAATGGATGATTGTTTGAAAGATATCAATCCGCGTGCGAAAGGGAATTGCGTTAATATTCGCAAACCAGAGGTTAGTGTTCAATGCGGTAACGCTAGCGCTGTTTGGAGACGTTGGCGAGCATCCCGGGAAGAGTTCTCTTTTCTTTTTAATTCTTTCTTTAATTAATCACCCCGGAAGTCCTTTGCGGAGCGAGGGGGCGATTGAAGAAGCAGAGCAGCCCAGTTTTGGGGTTGTCCGGTGCATGTTCGACGGCCCGTGAAAATCCAAAGGGCGGCATCATTTTGCCTCTGGCCGTACTGATAACCGCAACAGGTCTCCAAGATGAAAAGTCTCTAGTCAATAGAAGAATGTAGATAAGGGAAGTCGGCAAAATAGATTCGTAACTTTGGGATAAGAATTGGCTCTGAGGGTGTGGTTGTTTGGCGGTTGGGGTGTGTTTGTGCGGGACGGCCTACATGTGTTGAGCAATCGATGCGTGGTCGGGCTGACCTGTCTTTTACATTCTAATCATTCACCAGGCAACAGTTAAACACCGACTCAGAACTGGAGCGATCAAGGGGAATCCGACTGTTTAATTAAAACAAAGCATTGCGATGGTCGGAAACGATGTTGACGCAATGTGATTTCTGCCCAGTGCTCTGAATGTCATCGTGAAGTAATTCAAAAAAGCGCGGGTAAACGGCGGGAGTAACTATGACTCTCTTAAGGTAGCCAAATGCCTCGTCATCTAACTAGTGACGCGCATGAATGGATTAACGAGATTCCCACTGTCCCTATTTACTATCTAGCGAAACCACAGCCAAGGGAACGGGCTTGGAAGAATCAGCGGGGAAAGAAGACCCTGTTGAGCTTGACTCTAGTCTGACATTGTGAAATGTCATGTGAGGTGTAGAATAGGCGGGAGCTACTTGTAGCAACCTTGAAATACCGCCACTCACATCGACGTTTTACTTATATCGTCACAGTGTGACTTGAATGTCGATAAGGCATTCAAGTTCTGGTACATAAGCGTAGCAATCACCGCGATAGAAATTGTCAGGTGGGGAGTTTGGCTGGGGCGGCACATCTGTTAGAAGAGAACACAGGTGTCCTAAGGAGAGCTCCGTGAGAACAGAAATCTCACTTAGCGCAAAAGGGTAAAAGCTCTCTTGATTTTGATTTTCAGTGTGAATACAAACTGTGAAAGCATGGCCTATCGATCCTTTAGTGTTTTAGAATTTCAAGCTAGAGGTGTCAGAAAAGTTACCACAGGGATAACTGGCTTGTGGCAGCCAAGCGTTCATAGCGACGTTGCTTTTTGATCCTTCGATGTCGGCTCTTCCTATCCTGCGCTTGCAGAAGGGCGCAATGGTCGGATTGTTCACCCGTTAAAAGGGAACGTGAGCTGGGTTTAGACCGTCGTGAGACAGGTTAGTTTTACCCTACTGATGAAGTTGTTGTCGTACCAGTAGTTCAGGTTAGTACGAGAGGAACCTTTGGACCGCATCATTGGTAACGCGGTTGTCTGAAAAGTCAATGCCGCAAAGCTATCATGCGTTCGTTCAGGGCTGAACGCCTCTAAGTCCGAAACGATGCTGAAGGCGATGATATTACATGCTTGATTAGTTACTACGAGTATCTATACATTAATTTTTGTAAACCGATTGAAACCAGTGCTGTCAAAATCAGCGCTTTCTCTCATCACAATTTCAACGAATCAAGCAAGAGATCCTTTGTAGACGACTTAGCTTGGACGGGGTACTGTAAGCATGAGAGTAGGCCTTGCCCTACGATCTGCTGAGGTTTGGCCTTCGTTCCGTTGATCTGTTATGCCTTTGATAGGTATATTTTTCTTTTCTTTTTTTCATTTATTTTATTGTTCTTGACTCCCGGTGAGGAGTGTGATTGTTTGAGGATGATTTTGGGATGAAGTTCTGCTTGGATATTATACAAGGGCAGGGAACATGGGTTGTTAGTTGGTGGGTAGAGGAAACAATAGGCTAGTTTGAAATGAGAACTAGATGAGGTGAGAAGTGGATTATGGGTGTTGTATAGAGTTTGGTATGGAAAGGTGGGGCCTTGGATGGAGAGTGAGTACATAAGAGTACATGGTTGGGAAGGTGATTAGGAGGGTTAGAGTTTAAATAAAGAAACGCGATTGTGATGAAGTAGAAAGTGAGTTTCATTAGTTTTCGCTATATTCTATTCGAAGTAAGTAAGGAACTGGTGGAGCTCCCTTTTTTTTAATTTGTCAGAGGATTTGCTTTTTGAATTACTTTCTTTGAGCGACCCGCGGCGATAAGTAGAATATCTGTGTAGGTGAGCGGAGCTACTGAAAGTTAGGAACATGGTTTGCGCAAAGCTGTGTAAAAATTGAAGCTATTGATATTATTTTCGTTTTCAATTTTGTTTGAAATCTTCACATATGCATTATATTGGGAATTGAGTCTTGCAAGTCAAAGTGTCCACTGGGGAGGACAAAAGCAGAGCATAAGGAAACCCATGATGAGCTTAATCTTTGTTTCATAAAAGAAGTATTTTGGAACGAGTAGAAGGATCATTCACAATATTTTCTGTTATCTGGTGCTCGTGAATGTTTAAAAAGTTGTTCAGTGCTTTTTGAACAGATATTTGGGGGATTAGCTCAGCGGTAGAGTGGCGGATTCCAGATCCGTAGGTCAGGAGTTCAAATCTCTTATCCCTCAAGTTTATGGCAGTTTTTTTGTAATTTATTTGCAATGTTAAATTTTAATTGAAATTTTGAAAATATCTTGAACGTAAAGCTGCACTTCAAGACAAGGAAAAAAAAACTGTTGCAGGAAATCAACCCTGGTTCTCTGGTCTAGTGGTATGATTCTCCCTTAGGGCGCCTAGCGACTAGCATGGCACAATCTGGGAGAGGTTCCGGGTTCGATTCCCGGGAGAGCCCGATTCTTTTTGGCTCCTTCACATAAAAGGGAAGATAAAACGTGTTTTCAAATGATACATACCAAAAACAATTATATGGTGTTTCTGAAATAAGCTAGGTGATTCTTTTTCCTTTTCAACTGATGGACTGTACAGAATAAAGATTACGCTCTGCAAGAAAAGAACCAAATATGCGAGGCGTTTTAGTCCTGGTAAATCAGCGAGAAGCGGTCTTAGCTCAGGTGGGAGAGCGTCAGACTGAAGATCTGAAGGTCCTGCGTTCGATCCGCGGAGACCGCAATTATTTTTGTATTTCTTTATGATGCTACTATATCCTTTATAACGAAGTAAGTGCCTCGCGAAGCTAGGGGGTTTCTTCTTTTGGAGATTCATGGTTGTAGCTTGAATAGCTTGGAAGCTTTGTTATCTACGAATTGAAGTAGGTACAAAGTTTCTTTTTTTTTTTGGACTGAAAACAAACAGGAAAATAAAGAACGGCAATCACTGTTGAAAAGCCAACATCTCTGAAAGCTGCATTGCACTTGCAGAAACTAGAAGAGAATTTTGAAACTCATCAATTAAGCGCGCCGATTAAGTTGGTTAGGGCAAACTGCATGAATGTTTGACATTTTCAATGCCGTTTTTACTGTCAAAAATGCTCATGTTGGACGCAACCACTCTATTGCCGGTTTCGGATATTCATTTTTGAGCTGCAATTAAGACAAAGTGAAATAGACTATTACCGTTGGGTGAGATTATTCATATAAACACGTTCTGCATAAACAATTCGATTGTGAGCAACTATGGCCAAGTGGTAAGGCGCTGCACTTGTAAATTATTTAATAGGTTATTATTAGATACAATAACATGCAGTGATCCAGAGTTCGATCCTCTGTAGTTGCAAGATTATATCTTTTTAGAGTTTTATCCTTGCGATAGCCTTTCGCGCCGTTAACCGTTAACCCTTTTGACGATTCCACGGATGTTTTTTAAATTGCATCGTTATGTTGACTCTTCTTTTTAATAAGTAGGATGCTGTATTTTCCGTTCGTCGTTTCAGTTTTTTTTTTTTTTTTTTTTTTTTAATTGTTTTTTATTTTTTTTAAAAGCAGGATACAATTGTCATCTTATATTCTAAAACTTCGTACTTGTCGATTGAATAATCTGAAACTTGAAATGCATCACTCTCGAATGTTTTCAGGCTGAGGATTAAGGTTTTCGAATAACGAGGAGGGTCATAGTCCATACGGTAATAAATGTAGATCCTGTTAGGTTTTAAGTGCATCTACGAGTGCAATATCACCTTTGCTTATATTACTAGGAGATCACCTGCATAAAGGACGCAAAGGACTTTGTGAGAAAGTGTACTTCGCCCCCTTGAAGGTATGATTTAGTAACTATGTCTTGGGATAGATCTAATTGCGAGTTTTTATTTTATTTTATTTTTAAATTATTTACAGCAAAATGAAATTGTTTGTTAATAACTACACCAATGATTTTTATCATATTCTTCACTGAGGCTATTATGATGGTCTTGCTTTCGAAGTATCTAGATGGAACTTCCTGGTGATACAGAATCAAAACGTTTTCGTGTAGCTTTTCTATATAAATTTATATAGAAATGATAGTGAGCATACCCATTGGTGGCTCTGTAGTCAGTTTTTCCTGTTCATTAAACAGGCATTCTTCGTTTAAATTGGAAATCTTAATTTATTGCTAGACTGTTAGATTAAAAAAATAAAAATTATTCGTGGTAGTGATGGGCACGTCTAACAGTCGAGAAGCTTACACGTACCTTTGGATAACCTGTTCGCTGAATAGTTTGATTAAAAAAAGAGACAAAAGTATGCGAATTTCGATGGAGTATTTTCTTTGAAAACGGCGATTGCCACTGAAAGAGTGTTTTCTGTTCAAGAATGGTGACTTTGGAAATTAATTCCCTAGCTGGTGTCTCGTTCCCTGATTGATCGAGACGCAATCGGGGGAACGCAGTTAGGCTAGCCGCAGAAAAGTGAAGGAAAGAGGATGCGTGCGGGGAGCGCAGTCGCAACTCTTTTGAGAAAACTTAAACTGGTGAGTGAGTTAAGCTAAAGCGGAGACTAAAGGAGCCTTCCTATGTGCGAGTTCGGTGAGACACTGGTGGCTATGAATAGCCGGAGGTTTTGGGTATGCTTGTGTAGGTGTGTGAGTTCCTTGTTGCACGGTAGCGTGCACGATAACTTGTTGCACGATAGCGTGCACGGTAAGAGGAAATCTTTTATCGGTAAAAGATTTTCAATAAAAGGAAAATTTCTTTTTAACGTTTCTTTTAAATGAAAAGTAAAAGAAATTTTAAGCTTGAAGGGATTGAAAGTTTTCTCTGGTTTTTCTTGATATGGAATATGAGGCGAATGCATTCATTAGACAAATTGTATGGAAATAGCCTAGAGGGCCAGGGCACTGGTTTGGACATTTATTATACGTAAATGAATGACGAAAATTAAACAGCAGTAGAGGGCCAAATCCTCAGCTCGCAGGTGTAGCTCAGTGGTAGAGCGTCCGCCTGACACGCGGAAGGTCACGAGTTCGATCCTCGTCATCTGTAAATCTGATTTGATTTTTGAAGACTTTTTAACAGACGGAGTATCACATGCTTCTTAGGTGTTGATTGAAAGTGAAAGTACATGCTTAAGGCACAATTTTTTGCAAGCACAGAGAAATTGAATTGTAGGATAAGTTGAATGTGCCCTAAAGCCAAGGGCACGAATTGCGCTCGGATAGCTCAGTTGGTAGAGTGACAGTTTAGTAAGCTGTTGGTCCCGAGTTCGACTCTCGGTTCGAGCAAAACTTTTTCATCCTAAAATTGATCAAACGTTTTTTTTTTGTATGTACAAGGCATTCATTCTGAGGAATTAGATTCAACTTGATGAGTTGGAGACTAGGAAAAACTTATCTTGACAACATCAAGATTCAGCAATGCTAGCATGCTCTTTTTTTTTTACATGAACAATTTACAATTGAGTTCCTATTTGCATTATGTATAGACTTAACTTTTGTTGTTACCTTAAGCCTTCGTTGTCCTAGGCTTATAAAAGCACCTATTGCGGATAATGAGATGTTCTAAATAGTTTCCACAGTGTGGTAAATTCTAATTTTTGGACAGGAGCAAAATATTTCTAAAATTGGAGCACTCAAGCTTGATTATTGTAGGATTGATATTTTTCACAAAGCAGAATAACTACATCTACAATCGCTAAAGTATGTACTACCATGAAAATAGAGATGTCTACCTGAAGAATTTAGGCAACACATAAGTGCATTGCGATGATTACATATACTTTAGGGTCCGGCCCATGCTGTAGTGAAATATACCAGCCAAAAATTGTTGATTTAGAAGAAATTGTAGATTGGCTTGTGTAGCGAATTGTTCAGAGGTAGTCTTCCAAGGATGGTGCGCTCGGGAGAAGGTGAAGGAGGAGGATCTTTTGTTATATGAGTTTTGGATCTGAATGCAGACAGGATAAATGTATCATGTCGGGCCGAAGAGAGTCAGACAGGAGAACTAGATTAGGTTAGGTAGATGAGGTTAGGCTCTTAGCTGTATACAACTACGAAAGAAACTAAGAGATTCGTTTGTGCTAAACAGATCAATCTTGAGTGAGCTTGTCATCAGTGTCCAAGCGATGATTCTGCTCCTTGACTGGGTAGCAGCTTCTCCGACAACTACAATAATGCATAATTTTTTTCTCAGTTCTACGAAGAACACTTGGACAACGCCTCATTGACTTCTACGTACGCACAACATTTCTAAAGGCTGTTCCTTTTAAAGCTATTTAATTGCATGCAATTAAATGACACAGTTGGTTTGGCAATGAGGTTGGCGTTCTCTGAATGTGAACTGCTTTGAGGAGTAAACGAGAGTCTACAAAGAAACGCTCACGATAATTAAACATGCTGACAAACAGCAGGACTTGGCCGGTTTAAACCTCTTGCCGTTGTTCCTATGAACAAACAATGCATTCGAGCAGATTGAAATTAGCACTTCAATTTCAAAAGCACATCAACTAAACATAATTATTTTATATCTTGAAAAGGTAACCCGCCTAAGTGTCAGTATAATTTAAAGAGATTATACCTCATACTTAAATTTGCCTAAGAAGCATTTGACTCAACATGAAGTCTGCCAAGCGCAAAAGTTGCTGATGTAATCTCACGATTGCAATTGAAAGAATCGTTCGTGAGTCGAAAAAGTTACGTAGTATTTTTGGACAGTTCTTGCGTTATCATGCATTATGCGTCGCTAAGGTTCGATAAAAACAGAAGTACATAAGGGAGTTTGTAATCTTTTTTTTTTCTTTTTTTTTTGCTGCAACTACAGCCCGTCTTTCTGATGATAATGGAAAACAAACATTTGTAGAAAAGAATCTCGTGTTATAATTTAAAAATATATATTCATTTAGTTTAAGTTTAAAATATTTACATTCATTTCAAAATTAAAAAAGTGCTTACAATAAAAAAACACTTTTTAAAACACCATCTAAAAGTTTCTTTTCTTTTTAAAGTAAGAAGTAAACATTTAAAATAAACATTTGAGCATTTTATTTATTTCACGAGAAATGAAGAGAGAATACAAAACTAGTGCTTATTTATAAGTAGGCCCTTTTCTAAAAGCTACATCAAATTTTCATTCTGATTGCATAATTTTGATGTCTGACACATATGTTTGTGTTTTGTAGTACAATCTATATTGCTCCAAAGTTAAATTCGTGACCTAGATCCTCAAATTACGAATAAGCTAGGTGCAGTGCAACTGTTCTGGGATAATGAAAAGCTAACTAAGTATGTTCGTTGAATACATACAGTTATATTAAACTACTTAGAATTGATCGAATACAAAAGAACAAAACAAAATAAAAAACAAAGCCAACTGACCAACTGGCTTGATGCATAATGGAGAGTGATGCAATGCTTTTATGCAGCTCTAGATTGCCGGCATCAATCTACTTTTCACTTTTGAACAACTTAATACGACGATAATGGAAGCACTTTAAAAAAAAAAAATTAAATTGAACAAAGAAAAGACAGACTAAATAGTTTTTAAATAAAAAAATACTTTTAAAATGTATTTCTTTTCTTTTATATTTTTATTTTTAGAATAAAAAGGTTCTAACCCTAAACATATTGAATTGCAGAACTTATATCAATATATTCCATATTATTGTCACACTTTTAAACGTAAAGACACACCTTAACCCGCAAGGGGAGCTTGAAAATACTCTCCGGGATAGAGATCGCATGGATTGCTTGTTCTTATTCTATGACATTAACTACGCGATTAACAGAAACAAGTTGGTACTCATGCATTGTGAATGCTTCTTTTAATACATTTGAGTATAACAAGACATAATATAAAAACAAAACTCTTCATATGAATGTGATCGATTATATTATTTTCTTGTTTGGATAATAATGAACTCTCAGAGAGTCTAGATTTCTAGTTGGAATGAAAATAATTTAAGCGAATGAAAATAATTTAAGCCGGCACCGTCTCTCGCTGGCCCTTTCATGTCATTCTAGCAAAGTTGCCTAAAGGATAGAAGCGACACATTCACAAACGTTGGCAATCAGTGCGTGAAGTCTTTCAATCTCTGCGACGTTATCCTCCAATGTGTCATAATAATTCAACTCCTAGTAGAGAATGAAAACCTAGGTTTATCTTTCAACTTATCTGTAAAAGTTGCTTTGTAATTAAAAAAAATATATAATTGTTTCTCGAATTAAATCATTTTGATTCAATGTTTTAAAATGTATTTTAAAAAAGTTTTATTTTTTATTACTTCATTAAAAAAAAAAAAATAACATGAGAAATGAAAAAGTATTTGCAGTAATGGGAAAACTTTCAAATGACTGAATTATCGCTGTAGCCTGGATGAGATCTTCCTTTTTACTAAAGCAGTCTAAATGAAGATTCTGTGGTTGCACAAAATCGAGTCTTAATATTGCGCAATAGTACAGACGCCACTGGGTAGGCAGCAATCTGAGTTGCTTTGAAGGAACCCACTTGTTGCAGTATTGACTAAAACGTTATTTGTCAAGTTCAAAAAAATATACCATACTAGTAAATCAAGCTTAAAAGTGATCTCAGAGCAGTGAACGCCTAGTAAACAGAGATTGATTGTAGAGCGACTTTCATTCATTTAAAATTTTGCCTGATAAGACTTTTAATCGAGACCTCACAATAGTTTTAGATCAAAGTACTTACTTATTTAAAAATTGAGGAGATAGCAACATAATGACAGAGTGTTCTAAAATTCGTTGTGTATTGCTTTGATTTTAGAAACAGTCTAGCGAGAAATATTGTGCTAGCTGCATATGTGTCGGATGACCGAAACTAATACTTTCAGTTTGTTGAAGCGTTTTCAAATTGGACATGAAGCTGTTCAATGCTCTCTGGTGCTGTGTGGCTTTCTATAGAAACCACGCATGTCTTTAAATTTGCATATGCTCACAAGTTTAGTAATGCGCAGCTAGCTGAGTGGAGTTTCATGCGCAGCTTTAACATTCTACGAATCATGACGATGTGAATTCATTCAACAAGAGGGAACTCTAGAACAAAGAAATTATCAAAATTGTATTTGAAAAGAGTATTCTTAGAGGGTAGACCTTTTTTTTGTATGACCTCGTCTATCAAAAACCTTTATCGGGGCTATTTCTCGAATGTTTTGGCAGTCGCAACAAGAGTCGAGCTTACGTTTTCTTAAGCGTCGACGAATTGAGAAAATGTTTCCTGGAGGTAACGCCAGTTTATATCAAGTATTGTACGTTTCATGAAGGCAACTAATCTATTGCAACTTCCATCAAGACTCTAAAGTAAAAATCATATACTTTTTACAAAGGGTTTTTAGTGTAATGGCAGACCTTGATTAAGCAAATGCGAACAAAATTCTGTCTATACGGATTGGCATACTTTAGAACAGATATGATGCAGCTTCCTGCAAGCCACAACATATTTGGATAGATTCAATAACCTTTGAAATACGATGATGCTGCAGCTTTCTCGAAGCAAGTCCTCTGGCAACCGCAAACATCAGCCAAATGTTTGGGAACTAAGCTTCGCACCTGCACAATAAATTGCTCCGTAACTAGTCTGTTTTATGGCTAAGGAAGGTGATTTGTCAATTTGGAGATGCCATAAAGAGGAACTCATAAGGAAAAAAAGGAATGCATTATAAAAGAAGCACCTATTTGAACAGGTTGCAACTTAATCTTTGCCAGTGATGAGCTCTGGAGAAAGCTCTGTGCAAAGTCCCAGTGAAGGATTCGTAGGCACTCATTTATTCCTCTCAATTGATATGCTTCACAATATTTCCAAGTTTGCAGTAATCGTACAGATTCGAAAGAAAAGAAGAGGACCCCTCTCCAGCTTAGAGAAGAGCAGTAGAAGATGCTACGCGAACAAAAACATATACATACAATATCTTGCTCTGACGTTAGTGTAGGTAAAGTAGTTGCTTGCAATCATAGTTGTAGAATTGCAAGTTCCATTATCCACGCTAAGGTTCTGTTAGTCCTACTTAGACAACTCTTCAATTAAAGTTCTAGATAGATTAAACTCTAGTTTGTGTTTTCATTTCTATAACAAGTGTAAAGGTAAAGCATCAGAACTTGAATCAAATCATAGAGAACTGCTCTAGGCGTTCCGGCTGTGCGCAGGTGGAGCATATTGGGTGGTTCGCTTGGCCTTAGCACAGTTGCTGGGCTCACTACCTGCGCTTGAAGACTACGTAGTTTCTGGTTCCCTCTGCTTGGCCGCCAAACGAACGATGCTGTGACATCAGATCGCAGCAACTTTGGCTCTGCGAGACTTAGACGAGGCTCGAGCTCCTGCTATCATCGGCCCTTTGACAAGGAAGGCCTCCGGTCTGCCATCAAGGCAAACGCATATCCTCTGGAGAAAGTAATCGATGCTGATTCACAAGCTTGGTCAATCTCAGTATGTGACTGTTTTGCTCTTGGTTATGGGTTTGTGAAATTCGTTGCTGACTAGAGTAATAAACAATTCTTCGCAAACACGAGCGACTTCATGGGTGGCAAAAAACACCAAATAATCACCATATCGAGTGGTCTTAGACGTGGAGGCTGCAAATTATTTGTTCTTATGCTCTGCACATTTTAGCCAGGATACTAGTAATGACAACCTTTTTGAATAAGGTTTCTGATCTGGTTCCTTGATGGTGTAATAAGCAATCACCGCAGTCACTATTGCAAATGCTTAAAGCATGCATGACTTTCGTAGTGCATTTACTTGGCTCATATGTAGACGCTAGTGCTTCATATAGTGATAGAGTAAAGAAATATCATTATCTTTCGCACTGTGCACGAAAAACAATCAGCTCTAGTGTATTTTGGCATTGTGCTGTTGCGACAGTGGCAACGTTGTATTATATTGTTAAGTTATGACATCGGTTTTTCGTAAAATGAATATGTTCCTCCTAGCAGGTTTCTGCTAAAGTACCAATAGTAACTTGGTTTAGGAAAAGCTAAAAACAAAATGTCGTAAATCACCTGATGGCCAAGTTTGGTCCTTCTAGAAACCCAAATCAAATTAGGTCGCTTGAGAATTCAAGTCCGAGTTCCTCGTACTTGCCTTCGTTTCGAAATATAGTAATTATAACATGGCTGTCTTCAGGAAAGCTGTTAAACATGTTATTTCCTTAAATCTGCTGAAGAGCATCTTCAACATACAACTACTGCACTGTTACCTTGAGAGTCCGCCACCAGGGCAAACGAAGAAGATGAAAAACGAATTCTCGGGCCAGCGAATGGCGTTTGAAATAAACAATATACATCTCGCGATTGAGAGTTGTGGTAAGCAGGAGCCCTTTTAAAAGCAAGTGTGACCTTTTCCTGTGAATCTTCTATTCAATTTACCGATATTTTTATGCGTAGTTTTCATTTGTTTCTGCAAACGTGCTTTACAGAGAATGCAACTGCTGCCCCTGACTTTCTCTAGTAGATCATTCATTAATGCAAAGTGATTTTGTTTATTTATCTCTTTGTGCCTAATTTAGAATGCATTGCAAAAAAAAGAATACATCAATTTTGTGATTCCCTATCATTTTTATTATTCAGGAATGTTGATAGTAAGCCAACGACACCAGTACGTATGTCAAAAATGATCAGATTAACCCCGCTTTGTGTGGAAAACTGATATCACTGCTCAATTATTAGTGATTTATATCAAAGTACCAAAAATGATTGGTTTGGGGGGGAAAAGAGGTAAAAAACATTCAACACCGGGGCTTCGCATGCAGTCCCCTATCATACTACTGACCCGGCCCTACGCGACTTTACTTCTCAGTGCGAATGAGATGAGGTGTTACCCGCGTGGTATGATCGAATGTACTCTGAGGATGGTGCATACTCTATATATACATAGCATTCAATGGGTTGTTGTTTACTTCTTACTTCTATGACTATCTAGTTCATAGTAGGTAGTACTAAGGGGTAGTACTGCTAGAACCTCTGGAGCAATATCACTGGAGAAGATATTCCAGTAGTAGGCTTTACGAAATAGTAATAGTCTTGAAAGAGCGAGAAAGAAAGGAGGTCAGCACATGCAGAACCCGAGGCTGAGTAGGGAAGGTTAGGTTCGTAATAGTAAAATATCCTTTTACTTCGAGAGCATATCGCCCCATAGTAACTCAGTAAGTCAGACACCATGTGCACAACCCCGATGAGTCGCAGCTTTACGTCCAGCAGGTTCGAAACCTTCTGCAACGACTGCGACTGTGCCACGAGCTTCGCTGAGAACGTACACGCACGCGCCCGCTGGTTGAAGTCTAGATCTTTCCTTACTGCACGATGTCAGACCACCCAGATGTTGTCGATGCCCTTGAGCAGCTTCGGAACGGCGCTACAACATTGTAGTAAGTTAACATGGTACTCTCGGTCGCTCGGTCGCTTGCTTGCTTGCTTGCTTGCTTGCTTGCTTGCTTGCTTGCTTGCTTGCTTGCTTGCTTGCTTGCTTGCTTGCTTGCTTGCTTGCTTGCTTGCTTTATTTGCACGGTGTTGCTTTATTTGCACGGTGTTGCTTTTGTCGTTCTTGTTTTGCAAGTTTATGCAATCTTTGGTTCATTTGTTTGTTTGATGGATGGATCGATGGATAAGTTGTCTATTTGAGTGAGTCTACATCCATCGAACAAAGAGCAAAATGACAACACAACAAAGATAAATCCTGAAAGTCAACCTAGATCACTCACGTCCATACATGCATGCGTGCATCTATTATAATATGTAACGTGTAATGTATTGCTTGCCATCATTCAATCAAATCGACAGTCTTTATGGCAACAATATCGGCGACGAGGGCGCCAAGGCAGTGGCTGCGGCGCTGAAAGAGAACCGGTCGCTGACATCACTCGAGTAAGTTCTCTACGCAACACCGCAGCTCGTGGACTTGTTTGTACATGATGCTTGGTTTGTTGTTTGGTGGGTGGGTCGGTGTTGTTTTGCAAGTTTATGCAATCACTTGTTTGTTTGATGGATGGATGAGTTGTCTGTTTGAGTGAGTATACATCCATCGAACAAAGAGCAAAATGACAACACAACAAAGATAAATGCTGAAAGTCAACCTAGATCACTCACGCCCATGCATGCATGCGTGCATCTATTGTAATATGTAACATGTAATGTATTGCTTGCCATCATTCAATCAAACCGACAGTCTTTATGGCAACTATATCGGCTCAGAGGGCGCCAAGGCAGTGGCTGCGGCGCTGAAAGAGAACCGGTCGCTGACATCACTATCGTAAGTTGTCTACGCAACACCGCAGCTCGTGGACTTGTTTGTACATGATGCTTGGTTTGTTGTTTGGTGGGTGGGTCGGTGTTGTTTTGCAAGTTTATGCAATCGCTTGTTTGTTTGATGGATGGATGGATGGATGGATGGATGGATGGATGGATGGATGGGTTGTCTGTTTGAGTGAGTATACATCCGTCGAACAAAGAGCAAAATGACAACACAACAAAGATAAATGCTGAAAGTCAACCTTGATCACTCACGTTCATGCATGCATGCGTGCATCTATTGTAATATGTAACGTGTAATGTATTGGTTGCCATCATTCAATCAAATCGACAGTCTTCAACACAACCGCATCGGCTCAGAGGGCGCCAAGGCAGTGGCTGCGGCGCTGAAAGAGAACCGGTCGCTGACATCACTATCGTAAGTTGTCTACGCAACACCGCAGGTCATGGGTTTGTTTGTACATGATGCTTGCTTCGTTGGTGTGCTGATTTGGTCGGTGTTGTTTTGCAAGTTTATGCAATCGCTTGTTTGTTTGATGGATGGATGAGTTGTCTGTTTGAGTGAGTATACATCCATCGAACAAAGAGCAAAATGACAACACAACAAAGATAAATGCTGAAAGTCAACCTAGATCACTCACGCCCATGCATGCATGCGTGCATCTATTGTAATATGTAACATGTAATGTATTGCTTGCCATCATTCAATCAAACCGACAGTCTTTATGGCAACTATATCGGCTCAGAGGGCGCCAAGGCAGTGGCTGCAGCGTTGAAAGAGAACCGGTCGCTGACATCACTCAAGTAAGTTGTTTACGCAACACCGCAGCTCGTGGACTTGTTTGTACATGATGCTTGGTTTGTTCTTTGGTGGGTGCGTGGGTGTTGTTTTGCAAGTTTATGCAATCGCTTGTTTGTTTGATTGTTTGATGGATGGATGAGTTGTCTGTTTGAGTGAGTATACATGCCTCGAACAAAGAGCAAAATGACAACACAACAAAGATAAATCCTGACAGCCAACCTAGATCACTCACGTCCATGCATGCATGCGTGCATCTATTGTAATATGTAACGTGTAATGTATTGCTTGCCATCATTCAATCAAATCGACAGTCTTACTGCGAACAAAATCGGCTCAGAGGGCGCCAAGGCAGTGGCTGTGGCGCTGAAAGAGAACTGGTCGCTGACAAAACTCAAGTAAGTTGTCTACGCAACACCGTAGCTTATGGCCTTGTTTGCAAATGATGCTTGGTTTGTTGGTGTGTTGTTTTGTTCGGTGTTATTTTCCAAGTTTATACAATCGCTGGGTTGTTTTATGGACGGATAAGTTGTCTGTTTGACTGAATATACCTCCATCGAACAAAGGGCCAAATGACAGCACAACAAAGATGAAATGCTGAAAGCCAACATAGATCACTCACGTTCCTGCATGCATCTAATGCAATGTGTAATATGTAATGTGTCATGTATCATTCAATCAAATCGACAGTCTTCGACGGAACACGATCTGCAACGAGGGCGGCAAGGCAGTGGCTGCGACGCTGAAAGAGAACCAGTCGCTGACATCACTATTGTAAGTTGTCTTTGCAACACGGCAGACACCGCAGCTCATGGACTTGTTTGTACATGATGCTTGCTTTGTTGGTTGGTGGGTGGGTTGGTGTTGTTTTGCAAGTTTATGTAAGCGCTTGTTTGTTTGGTGGAAAAGAAGTTGTCTGTTTGACTGAGTATGCATCCATCGAACAGGGGGCTAAATGACAACACAACAAAGATGAAATCCTGAAAGCCAACATAGAGCACTCACGTCCACGCATGTATCTTATGTAATGTGTTTTGTGTAATGTATTGGTTGCCATCATTCAATCAAATCGACAGTCTTTCGAGTAATGAGATCGGCTCAGAGGGCGCCAAGGCAGTGGCTGCGGCGCTGAAAGAGAACCGGTCGCTGGCATCACTATCGTAAGTTGTCTTTGCAACACGGCAGATACCGCAGCTCATGGACTTGTTTGTACTGATGCTTGGTTTGTTGTTTGTTGGGTGGGTTGGTGTTGTTTTGCAAGTTTATGCAATCGCTTGTTTGTTTGATGGATGGATGGGTTGTCTGTTTGAGTGAGTATACATCCATCGAATAAAGAGCAAAATGACAACACAACAAAGATAAATGCTGAAAGCCAACCTAGATCACTCACGTCCATGCATGCATGCGTGCATCTATTGTAATATGTAACGTGTAATGTATTGCTTGCCATCATTCAATCAAATCGACAGTCTTTATGGCAATGATATCGGCTCAGAGGGCGCCAAGGCAGTGGCTGCGGCGCTGAAAGAGAACCGGTCGCTGACATCACTATCGTAAGTTGTCTACTCAACACCGCAACTCGTGGACTTGTTTGTACATAATGCTTGGTTTGTTGTTTGTTGGGTGGATCGGTGTTGTTTTGCAAGTTTATGCAATCGCTTGTTTGTTTGATGGATGGATGAGTTCTCTGTTTGAGTGAGTATACATGCATCGAACAAAGAGCAAAATGACAACACCACAACGATAAATGCTTAAAGCCAACCTAGATCACTCACGTCCATGCATGCATGCGTGCATCTATTGTAATATGTAACGTGTAATGTATTGCTCATCATTCAATCAACTCGACAGTCTTGAAAACAACGAGATCGGCTCAGAGGGCGCCGAGGCAGTGGCTGCGGCGCTGAAAGAGAACCGGTCGCTGACATCACTATTGTAAGTTGTCTACGCAACACCGCAGCTCGTGGGCTTGTTTGTACATAATGCTTGCTTTGTCGTTTGGTGGGTGGGTCGGTGTTGTTTTGCAAGTATATGCAATTGGTAGTTTGTTTGTTTGATGGATGGATGAGTTGTCTGTTTGAGTGAGTGTACATGCATCGAACAAAGAGCAAAATGACAACACAACAAAGATAAATGCTTAAAGCCAACCTTGATCACTCACGTCCATGCATGCATGCGTGCATCTATTGTAATATGTAACGTGTAATGTATTGGTTGCCATCATTCAATCAAATCGACAGTCTTGGATACAACAGTATCGGCGACGAGGGCGCCAAGGCAGTGGCTGCGGCGCTGAAAGAGAACCGGCCGCTGACATCACTTTTGTAAGTTGTCTACGCAACACTGCAGCTTGTGAACTTGTTTGTACATGATGCTTGGTTTGTTGTTTGGTGGATGGGTCGGTGTTGTTTTGCAAGTTTATGCAATCGCTTGTTTGTTTGTTTGATGGATGGGTTGTCTGTTTGAGTGAGTATACATGCATCGAACAAAGAGCAAAATGACAACACAACAAAGATAAATGCTGAAAGCCAACTTAGATCACTCACGTCCATGCATGCATGCGTGCATCTATTGTAATATGTAACGTGTAATGTATTGCTTGCCATCATTCAATCAAATCGACAGTCTTCAACGCAACGATATCAGCTCAGAGGGCGCCAAGGCAGTGGCTGCGGCGCTGAAAGAGAACCAGTCGCTGACATCACTTGTGTAAGTTGTCTACGCAACACCGCAGCTCGTGGACTTGTTTGTACATGATGCTTGGTTTGTTGTTTGGTGGGTGGGTCGGTGTTGTTTTACACGTTTATGCAATCGCTTGTTTGTTTGATGGATGGATGGGTTGTCTGTTTGAGTGAGTATACATGCATCGAACGAAGAGCAAAATGAGAACACAACAAAGATAAATGCTGAAAGCCAACCCTAGATCACTCACGTCCATGCATGCATGCGTGCATCTATTGTAATATGTAACGTGTAATGTATTGCTTGCCATCATTCAATCAAATCGACAGTCTTCAACGCAACAATATCGGCGACGAGGGCGCCAAAGCAGTGGCTGCGGCGCTGAAAGAGAATCGGTCGCTGACATCACTCGAGTAAGTTCTCTACGCAACACCGCAGCTTGTGGACTTGTTTGTACATGATGCTTGATTTGTTGTTTGGTGGGTGGGTCGGTGTTGTTTTGCAAGTTTATGCAATCGCTTGTTTGATTGATGGATGGATGAGTTCTCTGTTTGAGTGAGGATACATCCATCGAACAAAGAGCAAAATGACAACACAACAAAGATAAATCCTGAAAGCCAACCTAGATCACTCACGTCCATGCATGCATGCGTGCATCTATTGTAATATGTAACGTGTAATGTATTGCTTGCCATCATTCAATCAAATCGACAGTCTTTCCTACAACCAGATCGGCTCAGAGGGCGTCAAGGCAGTGGCTGCGGCACTGAAAGAGAACCGGTCGCTGACATCACTTGAGTAAGTTGTCTACGCAACACCGCAGCTTGTGGACTTGTTTGCACATGATGCCTGCTTTGTTGTTTGGTGGGTGGGTCGGTGTTGTTTTGCAAGTTTATGCAATCGCTTGTTTGTTTGATGGATGGATGAGTTCTCTATTTGAGTGAGTATACATGCATCGAACAAAGAGCAAAATGACAACAAAACAAAGATAAATGCTGAAAGCCAACCTAGATCACTCACGTCCATGCATGCATGCGTGCATCTATTGTAATATGTAACGTGTAATGTATTGCGTGCCATCATTCAATCAAATCGACAGTCTTTTGTGGAACGCTATCGGCTCAGAGGGCGCCAAGGCAGTGGCTGCGGCGCTGAAACAGAACCGGTCGCTGACATCACTTGAGTAAGTTGTCTACGCAACACCGCAGCTCGTGGACTTGTTTGTACATGATGCTTGGTTTGTTATTTGGTGGGTGGGTCGGTGTTGTTTTGCAAGTTTATGCAATCGCTTGTTTGTTTGATGGATGGATGGGTTGTCTGTTTGAGTGAGTATACATCCATCGAATAAAGAGCAAAATGACAACACAACAAAGATAAATGCTGAAAGTCAACCTTGATCACTCACGTCCATGCATGCATGCGTGCATCTATTGTAATATGTAACGTGTAATGTATTGGTTGCCATCATTCAATCAAATCGACAGTCTTTGGGGCAACAATATCGGCTCAGAGGGCGCCAAGGCAGTGGCTGCGGCGCTGAAAGAGAACCGGTCGCTGACATCACTATCGTAAGTTGTCTACGCAACACCGCAGCTCGTGGACTTGTTTGTACATGATGCTTGGTTTGTTGTTTGTTGGGTGGGTCGGTGTTGTTTTGGCAAGCAAGTTTATGTAATGGCTTGTTTGTTTGATGGATGGATGAGTTGTCTGTTTGAGTGAGTATACATCCGTCGAACAAAGAGCAAAATGACAACACAACAAAGATAAATGCTGAAAGCCAACCTAGATCACTCACGTCCATGCTTGCATGCGTGCATCTATTGTAATATTTAACGTGTAATGTATTGCTTGCCATCATTCAATCAAATCAACAGTCTTTATGGCAACTATATCGGCTCAGAGGGCGCCAAGGCAGTGGCTGCAGCGCTGAAAGAGAACCGGTCGCTGACATCACTCGAGTAAGTTGTCTACGCAACACCGCAGCTCGTGGACTTGTTTGTACATGATGCTTGGTTTGTTATTTGGTGGGTGGGTCAGTGTTGGTTTTGCAAGTTTATGCAATCGCTTGTTTGATTGATGGATGGATGGGTTCTCTGTTTGAGTGAGTATACATCCATCGAATAAAGAGCAAAATGACAACACAACAAAGATAAATCCTGAAAGTCAACCTAGATCACTCACGCCCATACATGCATGCGTGCATCTATTGTAATATGTAACGTGTAATGTATTGCTTGCCATCATTCAATCAAATCGACAGTCTTGGAGGCAACTATATCGGTGACGAGGGCGCCAAGGCAGTGGCTGCGGCGCTGAAAGAGAACCGGTCGCTGACATCACTTGTGTAAGTTGTCTACTCAACACCGCAGCTCGTGGACTTGTTTGTACATGATGGTTGGTTTGTTGTTTGGTGGGTGGGTCGGTGTTGTTTTGCAAGTTTATGCAATCTCTCGTTTTTTTTTGTTTGTTTGTTTGTTTGTTTGTTTGTTTGATGGATGGATGGATGAATGGATGGATGGATGAGTTGTCTGTTTGAGTGAGTATACATCCATTGAACAAAGAGCAAAATGACAACACAACAAAGATAAATCCTGACAGCCAACCTAGATCACTCATGTCCATGCATGTATCCAATGTAATGCATTGCAATGTAATGTATTGCTTGCCATCATTCAATCATATCAACAGTCTTAGTAATAACAATATCGACGACGAGGGCGAAAAGGCAGTGGCTGCGGCGCTGAAAGTGAACTGGTCGCTGACATTACTTGAGTAAGTTGTTTAAGCAATAGCTCGTGTACTGATTTGTGCATGAGACTTGGTTGGTTTGCTGCGTCGTGGGTTGTCTACTGTGTTGTTTTCCCGATGTTTTTCTTCGCGTCATTGCAAGTTTGTTGCGGAATTGTTTGTTTGATTGATTGTGGATGTAACAAAGAACATGATAATATCAGAGAATAAATGAAACTGTACTGGCAATACTGTGGGTGCCTTTTGATGACGTGAAATTGTTAACTGACGAACGGAGTTGATGTCATTTGGTTTTTACTGATCCTTAGAATGTCCGATGGGTTGACGGATGAATTGTACAAGGAGCTCGAATTGAATAAGCAAATTTGTTCTGCAAAGGCAAGAAGGAAAAGGCTTGAACAGATATCTCGTGAGCCTCGTTGTATACATGTTATAAACAATGTATTTAGTCTGCCGTTTTCAGTGAAGCGCAGTCTTCTTGCACAAGCTTGGCCTGCTAACAGCTTTGGTGAGCTGAGTCCGAAAGAGGACTATATTGCTGCGCAGAAAGTAGAGCTTGATTTGCTGGAAGCTGCAAATGTTGCCTTTCATGCAACATTGGGATGTCTAGGCCCTTACATATTGAAATAAAAGAAGTTTTAAATATGTTAGTTTTTGTTAAACCTTGTTGCTTGTCTGTAGAACTATGTGAAGAATATTACTATTTTATAGATTCATAGGATTATGAACATACTAGAAAATATTAATCATCATAATATAGAGCGTGTAGGCGATGGAAACATTTTGATTGAATACTGATATTGACAATTTACGAAGCGAATAAATTAAACGCCGTAAGAGTCAGAGACAATATTTTGAAAGATGTTAGAGCACAAGACACGACTAGTGAACGTGCATGTGACAATCAGTGATTTTCAAGATGTGAAGTGAAAAATTGCCGTAATGCTCAAAACTCCGTAGTAGGTTGCATTTAGAAAAAAGTGCTTGAGGTTCATTGCATGGATAAAATAAATCCACCCTTACGTTAAATAATGCCTTATAAGTCCATAATTCTTCATACGTATTTTGGAGTTTTGAATGTGAGTTTGGAAGCCGTTTTCAAGTTCCTCAGATCCCCATCCGAAAATTTCGGTTGTCATATTCGGATTACTCAAGTTTCAGCTTCTTTAAGTACATAATTTACTCAGGGCGACCTCTACAAGTTTGAGAAAGCTCGATAAATTATAAAAATGCAACAGCTTTTGCAACAACGTCTATGGGGAAGCTTGACGATTGCTTTTCTAAAGCTGCCAGACAAAATGTTAAATGACACATGTGATTTAATGACCAACAAGCTGTTGCAAAGTAATTGACGACGAGAGTATGGGGCCATTCTCCAACAAGGGTGGCGTTGTTGTGCGTTGTTGTGCGTCACTCTCTTCATCAGGTCTCACTGACCACCTTACTAAACCTCGTGCTCTTGTCAGACTACCTCCGTGCGGTCCATTGCAGAAGCTAATATGCAATAGCTATATTTAGCGAATCTGAGATTTTGTATTCTGGTAAAGTTATCTGATATAGACTGTGTTCAAATAAGAAAGTAGCTAGAAGAAGAAGAAGCGTGTGATGACTCAAAAGCTCGAGCAGTCAAAAGTATCATGGGAATATCCCTAACAAAGTCTGGTGCACTTTAACGCCTCATTTCTGGTCTACTCTGATTACTTTTTCGATAAACTCAATAAGCAATCTCTTTTTTAGCGCAGCTTCTATCGCCCTATATCAAGGGAGAAAGATGTAAGAGCTGCGTACGGCATTCGATCCACCGGGCATCTGGGGTCCAATAGTGTGGGCATCTGACGCCCAGTAGTGTGGGCACTCTTCATGAGGTGGACGCCCGTCGTATAAATTGTCCGGGAGAGCAGAGCCTTACCGTGGATGCGTTGCCTTCCTTCTTCTTTTCCTTTCACGACCTCCATTGCTTGGACGGCTCCACATACTAGTCTGCTTCATAAGTTAACGACGAGAGTAATTGTTTTGAGTTATGCACATTCAATATGAAAGCAAAGGGATTGTAGTATTATTAGCCGTGGAGTTGTATAGTGCAACAGAACTTTCTAGTTTCGAGATGACCTGATTTTGTTTGATCGTGTCAATAAGTTAATACACCAATGACCTGCGCTCAAATGGAGCTAAAGGAAACAATCACGTCTGGTATGAAACCCATATGAAAATTCAAAGCAACAACACTGATCACAACTAGTTCTCAAGAAACCCGAGCATTTATGGCTCAACGACAGTGTCGGGTGTCTAGGTTTTCGTAGCTGTACTTAACAAGAGTCTACCGGGGATAACACCATCCTAATGGGCTCTACTACTGCGATGTCAAGCTTGTAGATATACAAAGATAGAGACGGACAGAATTGCACCAACCTCTAAACTTATCCTCAGTTCCTCACGTTCAAAGCAGTTCTTTCTTGTTTATCTGGTGTTAACGCTCATCTTGCTTACACAACTCTTCAGTATTCTCATTATGACCATCCACTCAAAACACTTTATGAATGTTTACTAAGATTTTCCCAAATGGCTTAGAACCCATTTTTCTTCTTGGACCCTTTTCACTCTTAGTGCACTGTTTTGCGACTCATTCTAGGTCTCATCTGGTTACTTCTTTAGTTCAATCAGTGTTGCGTTTCCTAGTTGATTGAAAGGCAATCGGAGAGAAGAAAGAAGGGATCTGAGCAAGGATAGGCTAGCCTTCAGAATGGTGAACGAAGAGGTTGCGTGCGTGGAGCGCAGTCGCAGCTCTTTGAGAAAACTAAGCTCATGTAAGTCAGTTAGGTTAGCTATGTGTGGGCTAAGAAGACTTGGCTTATGTCGCCGGTGAGACTTGAGTGATTGATTATTTTGGGTGTGATTGATTATTTTGGGTGTTTTGGGCATGCTTGCTTGTGAAGCTTCTTCTTCTTGGAGAGGTGTGCAATTTCCTTGCTGCACTTAAGCGTGCACAATAAGTAGACTGCTTTTTAACTCTAAAGGATTTTCGATTGAAAGATATTTCTTTAAACATTTATTTTTAGAGATGGAATAGTCAAAGAAATCTTTAACTTGAAAGAAGGAAGAGTTTATTTATTTTTTATTTTTTATTTTTTTATGGAGTATAAGGCGAATGCATTCATTAGACAACTTGTATTGAAACGGTCTAGAGGGCGAGAACCTCAGTAACAATTATCTTTTCTAACGTAGTTGTAATGCCTTTACGCCAGGAGGTGATGATGTAAGAGCTGCGTTCGATCTTCGAACTGCCACAAGCAGCCTGTGACAAGGAGCCTTGGACTGAACACATTTATGATTGAGACGTCCTTGTAGATGCACACATGTGCATAGAATAAGCCGGTCGGCTTCAATACTGTGCAATGCGGGAGTTTATGTCTCGTGCTGTTCGGAATCAGCCAGTGTTTGTTTACCTTCTATTTGTTGCTATCCGGTTAGGGGTATTAATAATTTGATCCGCTAATAAATTTATATATCTTGCCTTATTCGTCTTAGCCTCACAGGTACTTCAACTGTACATGCAGCAAACATGACCCCAAAAAACCGGATCAAGTTTTTGGAAGAAATTCCCCGCAGCGATTTTCACTTTTTGAAATGAAAGAAACTCCTGTTAAGAATATTTGGAAATTTCCAAATTTGCCACCATTCATTTGGTCTTTTCAAACCTCCAAAACAAGCAAACACTTGAAATATCCATCTATTTTTTCTGCGTCGGAAGGCCCTTGTTCAACGCGGCCACTGAGCGGGAAACCGTCAGAACAGAACAGAACAGGTGACAAGTTCCAACTGTTGATGGTTTTGTGAGTTCTCGAGGTGGCGCGAGGAAGGGTGTGTGCGGACGGGTTCAACTCTGTTGGACTTGTGAAGCACGAAAATACTTCCTGATAAATGCGCTAAGATTGGATCTGAGACAGCGTGTGCCGTTTGGGTACATTTTGAAGCTGTCGCAGTCTTGAAGCTTCGTATTGTTACGTAGATCTTCGCAAAGTTTTGATCTGAACCGAAGGCGTGAGGACCGTTGCATGTGGATGACGATTTCTTCAGAAGCGTGCAGCACTTCACATCGAAGTCTCCTCTAGGGATGTTTTTCTGAAAAGACATTCTTTGGCGTGAGATTGGTCAAGGTTGAAAAGGACGATTGGCTGAGTTTTGAAATACACTTCGATTGTTAAAGAAATTTGTTTAGAATGATTTTAATATCATTTTAAATGAAAAATATAGCAATCTGGTTGATCCTGCCAGTAGTCATATGCTCGTCTCAAAGATTAAGCCATGCATGTGTAAGTATAAGCGATTGTACTGTGAGACTGCGAACGGCTCATTATATCAGTAATAATTTCTTCGGTAGTTTCTTTTATATGGATACCTGCAGTAATTCTGGAAATAATACATGCTGTAAGAGCCCTGTATGGGGCTGCACTTATTAGATTGAAGCCGATTTTATTGGTGAATCATGATAATTGAGCAGATTGACTATTTTTAGTCGATGAATCGTTTGAGTTTCTGCCCCATCAGTTGTCGACGGTAGTGTATTGGACTACGGTGACTATAACGGGTGACGGAGAGTTAGGGCTCGACTCCGGAGAGGGAGCCTGAGAGACGGCTACCATATCCAAGGATAGCAGCAGGCGCGTAAATTACCCACTGTGGACTCCACGAGGTAGTGACGAGAAATATCGATGCGAAGCGTGTATGCGTTTTGCTATCGGAATGAGAGCAATGTAAAACCCTCATCGAGGATCAACTGGAGGGCAAGTCTGGTGCCAGCAGCCGCGGTAATTCCAGCTCCAGAAGCATATGCTAAAGTTGTTGCAGTTAAAAAGCTCGTAGTTGAATTTCTGGCATGGGCGACCGGTGCTTTCCCTGAATGGGGATTGATTGTCTGTGTTGCCTTGGCCATCTTTCTCATGCTTTTTTGGGTATGAGATCTTTCACTGTAATCAAAGCAGAGTGTTCCAAGCAGGTCGTATGACCGGTATGTTTATTATGGGATGATAAGATAGGACTTGGGTGCTATTTTGTTGGTTTGCACGCCTGAGTAATGGTTAATAGGAACAGTTGGGGGTATTCGTATTTAGGAGCTAGAGGTGAAATTCTTGGATTTCCGAAAGACGAACTAGAGCGAAGGCATTTACCAAGCATGTTTTCATTAATCAAGAACGAAAGTCTGGGGATCGAAGATGATTAGATACCATCGTAGTCTAGACCGTAAACGATGCCGACTTGCGATTGTTGGGTGCTTTTTTATATGGGCCTCAGCAGCAGCACATGAGAAATCAAAGTCTTTGGGTTCCGGGGGGAGTATGGTCGCAAGGCTGAAACTTAAAGGAATTGACGGAAGGGCACCACCAGGAGTGGAGCCTGCGGCTTAATTTGACTCAACACGGGAAAACTTACCAGGTCCAGACATAGGTAGGATTGACAGATTGAGAGCTCTTTCATGATTCTATGGGTGGTGGTGCATGGCCGTTCTTAGTTGGTGGAGTGATTTGTCTGGTTAATTCCGTTAACGAACGAGACCTCGGCCTACTAAATAGTGCGTGGTATGGCAACATAGTACGTTTTAACTTCTTAGAGGGACATGTCCGGTTTACGGGCAGGAAGTTCGAGGCAATAACAGGTCTGTGATGCCCTTAGATGTTCTGGGCCGCACGCGCGCTACACTGATGGGTTCATCGGGTTTTAATTTCATTTTTGGAATTGAGTGCTTGGTCGGAAGGCCTGGCTAATCCTTGGAACGCTCATCGTGCTGGGGCTAGATTTTTGCAATTATTAATCTCCAACGAGGAATTCCTAGTAAACGCAAGTCATCAGCTTGCATTGAATACGTCCCTGCCCTTTGTACACACCGCCCGTCGCACCTACCGATTGAACGGTCCGATGAAACCATGGGATGTTTGTGTTTGGATTGATTTTTGGACATAGGCAGAACTCGGGTGAATCTTATTGTTTAGAGGAAGGTGAAGTCGTAACAAGGTTTCCGTAGGTGAACCTGCGGAAGGATCATTATCACAATTTATTTATATTTTATTGGAGTTGGTACTTTTAATATTTTATTTTTAAAATCTTTATTTTTTATTCTATAAAAGTTAATATGACTTTCAGCGATGGATGTCTAGGCTCTCGTAACGATGAAGAACGCAGCGAAATGCGATACGTAGTGTGAATTGCAGAATTAGCGAGCATCAAATTTTTGAACGCACATTGCGCTTCCGTGTTATGCGGTAGCATTCCTGCTTGAGTGTTTGTTTCTTTCACTTCTGTTTTTATTTATTAAAAGCAGAGTCGATGGATGGGTGTATTATTTGATTCTTTATCAGATTGGCCTGAAGAATACTTAGCAAAATAAAAAACTTGCTGGATGAAAAAAATTACAGCATTTTGAATAATATATTCAAACCTCATGTTGGAAAGAAGACCTGCTGAATTTAAGCATATAATTAAGCAGAGGAAAAGAAACCAACCGGGATTCCCTCAGTAGCGGCGAGCGAAGCGGGAAGAGCTCATCATGAAAATCTTTTTTTTAAAGAAAAGAATTGTAGTCTGTCGATGCGCATCCAGTTTTGTGAAAAGGTCAAAGTCCCATGGAAGTGGGCACGATACAGGGTGAAAGTCCCGTTCGTGGCTTTTTTTTATACAAGACGTACGGAGTGTATTCAAGGAGTCGTGTTGCTTGGGACTGCAGCGCCAAGTGGGTGGTAAATTCCATCTAAAGCTAAATATTGACGAGAGACCGATAGTGGAAAAGTACTGTGAAGGAAAGATGAAAAGAACTTTGAAAAGAGAGTGAAAAGTACCTGAAATCGTTGAAAGGGAAGGGTTTGCGCCCAGTGTTGGTGTTTGTTGTTTTCAGCTGTCTTTTTCTTAAGTCAGTGTGACAATGAGCGCTGGTCGGCATGTGTTGGCTGTGCGAGGGAATAGTGTCTTGGCAAGCGGTTTGTTCCGGGGCCTTGATTTCCGACCCTCGCTACCGACAGAGGTTATGTTCATATCTAGGATGTCGACGAAATGAGTGCAAACCGCCCGTCTTGAAACACGGTTCAAGGAGTGTTACGAATGTGCGAGTGTTTTGGTGATGAAAACCAGAGCGCGAAGTGAAAGCGAAGCTATGGTACTGTCATCAGTATCGGCCGATCATGATCTACGGTGAAAGATTTGAGTTGGAGCGGATTCGTAGCGACCCGAAAGATGGTGAACTATGCTTGGATAGGGTAAAGTCAGGGGAAACTCTGATGGAAGCCTGCAAACGGTTCTGACGTGCAAATCGATCGTGAAAACTGAGTATAGGGGCGAAAGACTAATCGAACCATCTAGTAGCTGGTTCCCTCCGAAATTTCCCTTAGGATAGCTATAACTCGTGTAGAGTTTCATCAGGTAAAGCGAATGATTAGAGGCATTGGGGACGAAATGTCCTCGACCTATTCTCAAACTTTAAATGGGTGAGAACATGCGGTTGCTTGAGTGAACTGCGTGATTGAATCTGAGTTATTAGTGGGCCATCTCTGGTAAGCAGAGCTGGCGATGCGGGATGATCCGAACGCACAGTTAAAGTGCCAGAATGTTCGCTCATGAGATCCCACAAAAGGTGTTGGTTCATCTAGACAGCAGGACGGTGGCCATGGAAGTCGGAACCCGCTAAGGAGTGTGTAACAACTCACCTGCCGAATGGATTAGCCCTGAAAATGGATGGCGCTTCAGCGATCTACTTATACTGTGCCATCTTGGTTAATATTGATCAGGATGAGTAGGAGGGCGTGGAGGTTATGTGTTGAAGCGTTTGGTGTGAACCTGCGTGGAACGGCCTCTAGTGCAGATCTTGGTGGTAGTAGCAAGTATACAAGAGAGATCCTTGTAGACTGAAGTGGGGAAAGGTTTCGCGTGAACAGCAATTGGACGCGAGTGAGTCGGTCCTAAGCATGGCCTGAGATGGTGGAATGGATGATTGTTTGAAAGATATCAATCCGCGTGCGAAAGGGAATTGCGTTAATATTCGCAAACCAGAGGTTAGTGTTCAATGCGGTAACGCTAGCGCTGTTTGGAGACGTTGGCGAGCATCCCGGGAAGAGTTCTCTTTTCTTTTTAATTCTTTCTTTAATTAATCACCCCGGAAGTCCTTTGCGGAGCGAGGGGGCGATTGAAGAAGCAGAGCAGCCCAGTTTTGGGGTTGTCCGGTGCATGTTCGACGGCCCGTGAAAATCCAAAGGGCGGCATCATTTTGCCTCTGGCCGTACTGATAACCGCAACAGGTCTCCAAGATGAAAAGTCTCTAGTCAATAGAAGAATGTAGATAAGGGAAGTCGGCAAAATAGATTCGTAACTTTGGGATAAGAATTGGCTCTGAGGGTGTGGTTGTTTGGCGGTTGGGGTGTGTTTGTGTGGGACGGCCTACATGTGTTGAGCAATCGATGCGTGGTCGGGCTGACCTGTCTTTTACATTCTAATCATTCACCAGGCAACGGTTAAACACCGACTCAGAACTGGAGCGATCAAGGGGAATCCGACTGTTTAATTAAAACAAAGCATTGCGATGGTCGGAAACGATGTTGACGCAATGTGATTTCTGCCCAGTGCTCTGAATGTCATCGTGAAGTAATTCAAAAAAGCGCGGGTAAACGGCGGGAGTAACTATGACTCTCTTAAGGTAGCCAAATGCCTCGTCATCTAACTAGTGACGCGCATGAATGGATTAACGAGATTCCCACTGTCCCTATTTACTATCTAGCGAAACCACAGCCAAGGGAACGGGCTTGGAAGAATCAGCGGGGAAAGAAGACCCTGTTGAGCTTGACTCTAGTCTGACATTGTGAAATGTCATGTGAGGTGTAGAATAGGCGGGAGCTACTTGTAGCAACCTTGAAATACCGCCACTCACATCGACGTTTTACTTATATCGTCACAGTGTGACTTGAATGCTGATAAAGGTATTCAAGTTCTGGTACATAAGCGTAGCAATCACCGCGATAGAAATTGTCAGGTGGGGAGTTTGGCTGGGGCGGCACATCTGTTAGAAGAGAACACAGGTGTCCTAAGGAGAGCTCCGTGAGAACAGAAATCTCACTTAGCGCAAAAGGGTAAAAGCTCTCTTGATTTTGATTTTCAGTGTGAATACAAACTGTGAAAGCATGGCCTATCGATCCTTTAGTGTTTTAGAATTTCAAGCTAGAGGTGTCAGAAAAGTTACCACAGGGATAACTGGCTTGTGGCAGCCAAGCGTTCATAGCGACGTTGCTTTTTGATCCTTCGATGTCGGCTCTTCCTATCCTGCGCTTGCAGAAGGGCGCAATGGTCGGATTGTTCACCCGTTAAAAGGGAACGTGAGCTGGGTTTAGACCGTCGTGAGACAGGTTAGTTTTACCCTACTGATGAAGTTGTTGTCGTACCAGTAGTTCAGGTTAGTACGAGAGGAACCTTTGGACCGCATCATTGGTAACGCGGTTGTCTGAAAAGTCAATGCCGCAAAGCTATCATGCGTTCGTTCAGGGCTGAACGCCTCTAAGTCCGAAACGATGCTGAAGGCGATGATATTACATGCTTGATTAGTTACTACGAGTATCTATACAGTAATTTTTGTAAACCGATTGAAACCAGTGCTGTCAAAATCAGCGCTTTCTCTCATCACAATTTCAACGAATCAAGCAAGAGATCCTTTGTAGACGACTTAGCTTGGACGGGGTACTGTAAGCATGAGAGTAGGCCTTGCCCTACGATCTGCTGAGGTTTGGCCTTCGTTCCGTTGATCTGTTCTTTGTACTATTTAGTAGTATAAAGTTTTTTCTTCTCTCTTTTTTATTTTTTTTTATTGTTGGTGACTCCCGGGGAGAAGGTGTGATTGTTTTGAGGATGAAATTCTTCTTGGATATTATACAAGGGCAGGGAACGGCGAAGGGTAGGGAGTGGTTAAAGGAAACAATAGGCTAGTTTGAAATGAGAACTTGGTGAAGTGAGAAGTGGATTATGGGTGTTGCATAGAGTTTGTTGCAACACCCTATGGTGGAAAAGTGAGGCATATGAATGGAGAGTAAGTACATGGTCGGGAAGGTGGTTAGGAGGGATTGAGTTTAGACAAAGAAACGCGATAGGGGTGAAGTAGAAAGGGAGTTTCATTAGTTTTTGCTATACTCTACAGAGAGTAAGTGAGAAACTGGTGAAGCTCCCTTTTTTATTTGTCAGAGGAATGGTTTTTTGAAGTACTTTCTTAGAGCGATCCCCGGCAATAGCTATGAAATTTCGAAACTTTCAACATGAGTGAAAAGATAAACTTTCAGTCTAATCTTTGAAACAGGAAAATTTGTTAAAGGTAACATGAAAGGTTGTCTAATTAAAAGAAACAAACAGATTATGAAGGATTTTGCTTTACTCCTTTGATACAAGGATTGTGAAAATTATTAAAGTGCATGGCGTATTCTTGTTTGAAAGGTAGGCTCATTGATGTATAAACGGTTGTTGTCGATTTCAATTAGGAAGTGTTGCGGTGACCGAGTGGTTAAGGTGGTGGACTGCTATGTGGCTCATAATGTTGAGTACAACATGTCTTGATCCATTGTTCTCCGAACGCCTGGGTTCGAATCCCAGCCGCAACGACGTAGCTTTGCTTCAATTTGGATTCCACATAGAATCAAAATAAGTGTCGTGCATTTTTTTTGTTTCGGTTCCTAGTGTTTTTTGTTTTGCTTATGTTTCTATCTTTAAATAAAAAACAGATACTATTCCTTGCAGATTTAGGCTTTCTTCCGAAATCTGCTGGGTGAAATAAACGGAGAATCGACTGATTTGAAACATTGTAGGGAATTGTTGAACTGTAGAATTGACTGCATTTGAAGGGAACGAGTGAAAACCAGAAGATCCTGCATTCGCAAATAGCACATTTGTTTTTGTACCCGTTTATGATACTATCCTATATTTTCTGAAGAAGTAAGTTCCCTCCAAAGTTGAGAGCTTCAGCTCTTTGAAGGTAATTTAAGTATTTTGAAAGCTTCTATACAACGAATTGTAGAAGCTATAAATCAACAGTGCTCTTCTTTTGTAAAAAGAAAGAAGAACGACAAACAACATCGACAATAAAACCAGTATCCCTAAAACATATAGTGCTGCTTTGAATGCAGATGGAGAAATTATTTACGAAGTCTCCGTCAATTAAAGGATCAATCGAAAATAGTGTGGGCCACGACAAACCGAAATGTTCGATATTTTATAAATGCTTGTCACTTCATTTTCGCTTCCTGCTTCTTTCCGAACTTGAAAGCATTCGAGAGGTAATTTCCTCGCTTGCTGATTTACCTTTCGGATGTAGCTGATCTAGACTTTCTCACAATTTTGAGTTTGGAGTTGATTGATACATTTGTCAACCTGGTAAAGGTCGCTAAATGAATTACCCAATCCAACATGAAGATATACTTTTCGAAGCTAAATGACTTTGAGCAGTGGATGAGGAATACAAAATGTGCTTTGACTTGACCGTGCTAAAGTAAGCTTGACTTTACTTTAGCACGATGGTAGAACGTCACGTTGTGGCCGTGACGACCGTGGTTGGATTCCGCGCGAAGGCACTCACTTCAAGACTAGGAAACTGAATAGTTTTGTTGGTTTCTTTTCATACTGATACCATCCATATCTTACGGTGTGTTTTACTGAATGTACAAGCTCAAGAAATGAAAGGTTAGTTCCCTTTTAAAGGATTCTTTTTCATACTGACAAATGATGATGTATCGAGTGTTTTTAATGAATGTTTGAAAAATGCAAAAGCTATTCTTCAATGCTTGCTAGCTTGCAAACCAAAGAAGAGGAGACAGTATTCGGGAAGGCATTCTACAGTCTGGCTGATTACGTTGGGATTTGGAATTCTATGTAGTATACAAGTATCTCCGGTTTGATCTACACTTGTGCAAGGCATCGCTGATTAAGCTAAACTTTCTTTGGCAGTTCTTTCCTTGGCACTTGATGAAGGCTCGTCAATTTTATCATAATGATGCTATGATTTTGATTTCTACAATTTAAATCATCGGTTCTGTTTATCCTCAGATTTCTGAATTAGACTAACGTAAAGGTATACATTTGAGTATACATAGTTTCAAAGTAAAGCCTTGATGATTTGCAGTAAAAGTAATGCTGTGCTGTTTAAAACCATAGGCTTTTAAGAGAACATGGAGAATCGATAAGCTTGAAAACAAATGTCAGAAGGATATAAACAGGAATTTGTCTACTTTCTGTACGAGTTTCCGTGGCTTTGCTTTGGCAAGACTGAAACGCAGGTAAAGCATTTGATCCCACAGTTACTTTCCCTAAAACAAAAAGAAATACACTTTGGGTTCCAGAATCTCCGGCGGGACTTGAACCCACGATCTCCTGATTCGTAGTCAGGCACCTTATCCAACTTGGCCACGGAGACAACTTGCTAAGTTGAAAGTGAGACTTGCTGCTGTCAAAAATATGTTTTCCTCACGCCCTATCCTGACCCTCGGGAACTTTATTGCACGAAAGAATAAAGCTGACCGTCACTTAAAAGACTATTAAATTTACATATTTGCATAAATAATTTGCACAAGGATGAAAAGCTTGAAGCCCGTTTTAGCTAATGACTCTTTTTCGTCCACAAGGTACGTGGGCGTAAAGAAGCGAGCCACTGCGCAATGATTGATTGAGAGTTATTTTAAAATATAATAAAGTTTTTCACTTAAAGGTTTATTTAATACCCCCTTTCCTGTAAATTAAAATATATATTATAATAGAATTCTAAAAGTTTTTTGTTTTTTGTTTTTTGTTTAAAGAAAAAAAAAGTAAACTTAATTTTAGAAAATGAAAGTGTTAAAAACAAAAACTGAAAATTGAAAGAATGTAATTGATCTTTTTTTTAAACCGAAGAGCGGAGTCCGAATAAAACGATTCGTACATTCATAAATTGGTCATTACAAATGTGTAAAATTGTTGAAATGGACGAGACCCCTGGTCGATTGAGAGGCAATCGCGGGGAAAAGGTATCCGTAGGAGGATAGGCTAGCCTGCGGAAAGGTGAACGAAGAGGATGCGTGCGTGGAGCGCAGCCGCAACTCTTTGAACTTTGAGAAAACTAAGCTGATGAGTGAGTTAGTTTAGCTAAAGCGGAGACTAAAGAAGACTTGCTGGGTGAGCTCGGCGAGACTCGGGTGGCCGTGAGTAGCCAGAGGTTTTGGGTATGCTTGCCGGCGAGGCTTCCTCTTAGGTAGGTGTGTGATTTCCTTGTTGCACGATAGCGTGGACGGTAAGAGGAACTATTTTATCTGTAAAAAGATTTTCAATTAAAAAGGAAAGTCCTTTCAACCTTTCTTTTCAGTGAAAAGTAAAATAAATTTTAGGCTTGAGGGGATTGAAAGTTTTCTCTGGTTTTTCTTGATGATATGGAATATGAGGCGAATGCATTCATTGGACAGCTTGTTTGGAAATATCCTAGAGGGCCAGGACAAAAAGGAAGATACCCAATATGGTGAAGTTGACCTTACCCCAAGTTTACTGGAATGTCAGGTATCCCAAGATATCTGTTACGACAATATGTAGAGCAACGATTGTCATGAAGGTGTGTAGTAGGATAATAACGATTTAAAAAAAAAGAGTTTAATTGAAGAAATCTATAAAGACAAACTAAATAAATATTAATAGTTTATATTAAATTAAAAAACTTATTTGAATAAATGTCTTTGTTTTAATTTTTATGAATTTCTATTATTATTATTTAAAGTGCTTTCCAACACTAATCATTCTATTAATAGCAAAATGAATTGGTGAAGCATATCAGGATGCCGTATCCCATCGAGAGTATTCATTGCAACACGTTTCAACGTCAAAGACATATCTTCTCCTGCAATGTATTCTTCAAGGTACCTCTCGGCATGAAGACACCGTATTCGCGTGGATTGCTTATTCTCATCCTACGGTCATTAACTACACGATCAACAATTACATCACAAATTGTACACAAGGTGTTACTAATGCATAATGAATGCTTCGTTTAGTTTATTTTGAGCATAGTAATACGTTATGTACAAGAACAAAAACGTCCAGTAGCGTTTGATCGATTATATTATTGTTTTGCTTCAAGCTTGAAAAGTAAATGAACATTCAGATAGTCTAGATTTATTGCTGGAATTAAATGAAGCACCGTCCCTCAGTGGTCCTTTTATATGATTCTTGAAAGAGCAAGATAATGTGCATTCGCTTTTCGTGAAAGACTGAAATATATTCGCAAACGTTGGCATTCACTGTGTGAGATCTTCCAGCCTCTGTAACTTCATCCCACTTGCTATAATAATTTAACTCCTTATAGATATGTAAAACATTTCTTTACCACTAAACCAATCTACAAGAGATGTTTTACTTTTCTCTATCAACAAGAGTACTGATAAGCATGGAATGGATCCAGTTTTAAAATTGTACAAGGTACGATCTGTCTTTGTAAAAACAAACAAAAACACCAAAAACTCATTGTTTAATATTAAATTAAACTTTTTAATTTGAAAAGTTAAATATTTTAAACCAAAAGTAAAAGTTTAATTAAAACAAAACAATTTTGTTTTTATATTCTGTTCTAATACATTTTTGTTTTTAATCTTTAAAAGTTAAAAGGAGTAAAAGTATTTGCAAATTTTTAAATTGACAGAAATTATTGATGTAGCCTGAATGAGATCTTCGAGAGACTTAACGAGTCTTAACTAGTTTGCTGCTGCACAGAATAGAGCATCTTCAGATCAAGGGTTGCACAATAGTATAGGCGTCACTGCTTAGACAGGGGACAAGCCGACTTGCTGTTTAGAAGCTCAATCAAAATGAATCCTTGTTGTGTGAAGTTTCTGAAACCAATGTTTTTTAGCTCAGTGAGTATTTTCAAATTGGTCATAAAGCTGTTCAATGTTGTTTGCTGCAGCATGACTTTCTACGAATCACGTTTGTCTTTAAAACTTCCATGCTCAGAGCACTCTGCAGTATGGTGATGATGTAGATTTGTTCGACGGGAGGGCTCTGTCGAACAAAGAAATTATCAAAATTGTGCTTCCTTGGAGAGTAGACCTTTTGTATGACCTTATCTATTAAAAAATAACATTATCGGGGCCATTTCGCGAGTGTTTTGGGCAGCCGCAACAAAGTCAAGCTTTCGTTTTGCTGAGTCTCGTTTTAAAAGTTTTTAAAAAGGTTGTTTTTGTTGGAGGCAAACTCAGGTTAAAATTCTCTCAAGTATTGTACGTTCGATGAAGGCAAGTGATACAAATTTCCATAAGACTCTGAATCAACAATCATGTATTATATACGAATGCTTTCCAGTGTAATAGCAGAACTTAACAGCATGCCTGTATGCATTAGAATATTTATTAAAAACGATATCATGGAGCTTGGTGCAAACGACAGAACACCACAAAATATTTCTAAATAGCTTCACGGACGTTCGAAATACGATATGTTGCAGCTTTTTCGAAGCAAGTCCTTTGGGAACCGGAAATACAAGTCAAATGTGTGGTAAGTACGCTTTGTGCCTGCACATCAAATTACTTCGATAGCATCAACATAGAAAACCTGATTTGAAGGGAAAACAGTGCAATAAGGAATTGCACAAAGAATCGCGAATTGAGAACTACCACTTATTTTGTGACTAGTCCCTTTCATGGTTAAGAAAGGTCATTTGTTAATTTGGAGATGCCGCAAAGAGGAACTCCGATTTCTTATTTCAAAAACTCATTTCGCGAGAGCACCCCCTAAAATATAAAGAAGCAGCTATCGAACGATTTGCAACTTAATCTTTGACAGTGATGTGTTTTGGGAGAAAGCTGTGTGCAAAGGTCCCAGTAAATGATTCGTAGGCACTCATTTATTTGCCACAATTGATATGTTTCAAAATACTTCAAAATTTGCAGTCATCGTACAGATTCGAAAGGAAAGAAGAAACTCTTTCTCCAATTCAGTAGAAGATGCTTGTGCGGTCAAAACATGCAATATCTTGCTTTGACGGGTAGTGTAGGTGGAGTGTTGCTGGGCAAGCATTGTTCTCATTAGTACAATTGCAAGTTCTGATTTATACGCTAAGGAAGGGAATTCTTCAACTAATCTTCTAGATAGATTAAGTATAGTCTACATGTTCGTTTCTGTAGTCAAGTGTGGGAAGAGTAAAGGGAAAAGCATCAGAACTTGAATCATTTATGGGACAACCGCTCCACAGGCGTTCCGACCCGTGCGGAGGTGGAGCAGTAGTGCTGGGTAGTTCGCCTTTGAAACCCTTAGCAAAGATGCTAGGCTTGTTTACCCTGGCTGGTATGGTTGCTTTCCGGTCCTGCTGGCTTTACCGTCCGAACGAACGTAGGGCTTGAGATGAGATCACAGCAACCTTGGCTCTGCGAGACTTGGATCGAGGCTCGAGCTCCTGCCAGCACTGCTGCTTTGGCAAGCCGGGGCCTCTATCTCCGCCAGCGAGCACAGAGTTAAGTGAGAACCTTTGTTTCTCAATTATAGGAGGTGTTTTTTATGCCTCAGAAAGGTCTGTGAAACAAGTGAGGTCTTGTTGGAGAATCAGCTGTCCACCTGAAAGGAGGTCTGCCACCAAGCCTAAACCATGGCCTCTGGAGAAAGGAATCAATGCTGGGTCACAAGCCTGGTCAATCTCACTATGCGGCTGTTTTTGCTCATTGGTACATTTTTGTAAATTCGCCGCTGACTAGAATAATGAATAATTATTCACAAACACGAGCGACTTCACGGGTCGCAAAAATATTCAAAGTGCTCTGCACATTTTGGCCAGAATAATAGCAATGGGAGACTTTATGAATAAAAGGTTTTTAAATATGGTTCCTCTACAGTGTAGAACCTTTAACCACATAAGCAATTACCGCGGTGACAATTGCAAATATTAAAAGTGGCTATGAACTCCGCAGTGCATTCAATTGGTCCATATGTAGATGTCATTTNGCTCCATACGTGTCCTCTGATGTTTTCGAAAATCCAATAATCCATCACAGCCAATTTTTTCTGAGAGCGCAAGGTGTGAAAATGGAGTTTGCACTTGAAGAAAGACGAGGAGGCAAAGCAGAAAATTGAAAGGGGGGCTCTCTCACTGTGATTGTGGAGATTAACTGTTCGAGCTAATGTTTTAATAGTTATGTTTGCAGAGTAAGCTGTGCAGTGGAGCGTGCAGAGGTAGTCGGACAAGGATGGTGAACTCTCGAGAAAGCGAAAGAGGATAATATTGCAGGATGAATGTATTATGTTGGGCAGGAGAGCTAGATAAGGTGAGTTGAGGTGAGGCGAGGCTAGACACTTCGTGGTATAATATTTCAATAGGTATATGGATAAAAATTAAGTCGGGTTATTGCAGCAAAAGAAGGAGATTGAGTTTTGATTGCCATCGCGAGGATGGCTTGCTTTGGCGAGAGTAACAGGTTGGAGTTAATAATAGTTGCATATGCAGGTTGAATGCTCCATACGTGTCCTCCGATGTTTTCGAAAATCCAATAATCCATCAAGCCAATTTTCCTGAGAGCGCAAGGTGTGAAAATGGAGTGTGCTCTTGAAGAAAGACGAGGAGGCAAAGCAGAAATTGAAGGGGCGCTCGCTCACTGTGATTGTGGAGATTAACAGTTTCGAGCTAATGTATTAATAGTTATTCTGCAGAGTAGCTTGCGCAGTGGGTGTGCAGAGGTCAGTCGGACAAGGATGGGGAACTCACGAGAAAGCAAAGAGGATGATACAGGTAGGCTGAACGTATCATGTTGGACAGGAGAGCTAGGTGAGTTGAGGTGAGGCGAGGTTAGACACTTTGTGGTAAATTACTTCAATAGGTATATGATAAAAACTAAGTCGGGTTATTGCAGCAAAAGAAGGAGATTGAGTTTTGATTGCCATCGCGTATTGTATAACGAGTAGTAGGCAAACAAAAAAAAGGGAGAAAAAAGTTGTGACTTGAACCGTGGAGTTGCTTTCTATCGTGGTAAGTTAAAAAAATAAAAGGAAAAAACATTCAACACCGGGCTTCGCATGCAGTCCCCTATCATACTACTGACCCGGCCCTACGCGACTTTACTTCTCAGTGCGAATGAGATGAGGTGTTACCCGCGTGGTATGATCGAATGTGCTGAAGAGAGGGTGCATGATGGATTTATAGTCACTTACTTACTTTTTTGACGACTTAGGTGCAAGATAGGTAGTATTGGAGAGAGTGGAACCTCTGCAGCAAGCATCCCTGCAAAACATATTCTAGTAGTAGGCTTTAGGAAATAGGAATAGCCTTGAAAAGAGCGAGAAAGAAAGGAGGTCAGCACATGCAGAACCCTGAGTAGGCAAAGTTAGGTTCGTAATAGTAAAATATCCTTTCACTTCGGGAGCACTAAAAAGCATCTCCTTCTTAGAGGAAACCATAGTAACTCAAAAAGTGCACAACTCTGTCATCGACTTGCAGCTTTACGTCCAGCAGGTTCGAAACCTTCTGCAACGACTGGGACTGTGCCACGAGCTTAGCTGAAAAGGCACACGCACGCGCTCACTGGTTAAGGTATAGATCGTTACTTGCTGCAATGTCGGACCCACCCACGTGTTCTCGCTGCTCTTGAAAAGCTTCAGAATGGCGCTACAACATTGAGGTAAGTTAACACGCTTGCGTGCTTGCGTGCTTGCTTGCTTGCTTGCTTGCTTGCTTGCTTGCTTGCTTGCTTGCTTGCTTGCTTGCTTGCTTGCCTTGCTTGCTTGCTTGCTTGCTTGCTTGCTTGCTTGCTTGCTTGCTTGCTTGCTTGCTTGCTTGCTTGCTTGCTTGCTTGCTTGCTTGCTTGCTTGCTTGCTTGCTTGCTTGCTTGCTTGCTTGCTTGCTTGCTTGCTTGCTTGCTTGCTTGCTTGCTTGCTTGCTTGCTTGCTTGCTTGCTTGCTTGCTTGCTTGCTTGCTTGCTTCATTGATTATGCATTAATCAAAGAGGAAAATGACAACAAAACAAAGAGGAAATCCTAAAAGCCAACCTAGATCACTCACGTCCATGCATGCATGCGTGCATCTATTGTAATATGTAACGTGTAATGTATTGCTTGCCATCATTCAATCAAATCGACAGTTTTGGTAAAAACAATATCGGCTCAGAGGGCGCCAAGGCAGTGGCTGCGGCGCTGAAAGAGAACCGTTCGCTGACATCACTATCGTAAGTTGTCTACGCAACACCGCAGGTCATGGGTTTGTTTGTACATGATGCTTGCTTCGTTGGTGTGCTGATTTGGTCGGTGTTGTTTTGCAAGTTTATGCAATCACTTGTTTGTTTGATGGATGGATGCGTTGTCTGTTTGAGTGAGTATACATCCATCGAACAAAGAGCAAAATGACAACACAACAAAGATAAATGCTGAAAGCCAACCTAGATCACTCACGTCCATGCGTGCATCTAATGCAATGTAATCATTCAATCAAATCGACAGTCTTTCCTTCAACAAAATCGGCGACGAGGGCGGCAAGGCAGTGGCTGCGGCGCTGAAAGAGAACCGGTCGCTGACATCACTTGAGTAAGTTTGTTCACGCAACACCACAGCTCATGGACTTGTTTGTACATTATGCTTGGTTTGTTGTTTGGTGGGTGGGTCGGTGTTATTTTGCAAGTTTATGCAATAGCTTGTTTGTTTGTTTGATTGTTTGGTTGATGGATGGATGGATGGACGGATAAGTTGTCTGTTTGGGTGAGTATACATCCATCGAACAAACAACAAAATGACAACACAACAAAGATGAATGCTGAAAGTCAACCTAGATCACTCACGTCCATGCATGCATGCGTGCATCTGATGCAATGTAATCTACTGCTTGCCATCATTCAATCAAATCGACAGTCTTCGGGAGAACAATATCGGCGACGAGGGCGGCAAGGCAGTGGGTGCGGCGCTGAAAGAGAACCGGTCGCTGACATCACTTGAGTAAGTTGTCTACGCAACAGCGCAGCTCATGGACTTGTTTGTACAGGATGCTTGCTTTGTTGTTTGGTGGGTGGGTCGGTGTTGTTTTGCAAGTTTATGCAATGGCTTGTTTGTTTGTTTATTTGATGGATGGATGGATGGATGGATAAGTTGTCTGTTTGAGTGAGTATACATCAATCGAACAAACAGCAAAATGACAACACAACAAAGATAAATCCTGAAAGCCAACATAGATCACTCACGTCCATGCATGCATGCGTGCATCTATTGTAATATGTAATGTGTAATGTATTGCTTGCCATCATTCACTCAAATCGACAGTCTTCGGGAGAACAATATTGGCGACGAGGGCGTCAAGGCAGTGGCTGCGGCGCTGAAAGAGAACCGGTCGCTGACATCACTTGAGTAAGTTGTCTACGCAACACCGCCGCTCACGGACTTATTTGTATATAATGTTTACTTTGTTCGTTGGTCGGTCAGTCGGTCGTTGTTGTTTTAAAAGTCTGTTCAACCGCCTGTTTGCTTGATGGATGAATATGTTGTATGTTTGACTGCGTATGCATCCATCGAACAAAGAGCAAAATGACAACATAACGAAGATCAAATTTCGAAAGCCAACCTAGATTACTCACGTCCATGCATGCATGCGTGCATCTAATGTAATGTATAATGTGTCATGTACTGCTTGTCATGATTCAACTTGTCATGATTCAATCAAATCGACAGTCTTGGAAACAACAATATCGACTCAGAGGGCGGCAAGGCAGTGGCTGCGGCGCTGAAAGAGAACCGGCCGCTGACATCACTATCGTAAGTTTTCTACGCAACAGCGCAGCTCATGGACTTGTTTGTACAGGATGCTTGCTTTGTTGTTTGGTGGGTTAGTCGGTGTTGTTTTGCAAGTTTATGCAATGGCTTGTTTGTTTGTTTGTTTGTTTGATGGATGGATGGATGGATGGATAAGTTGTCTGTTTGAGTGAGTATACATCAATCGAAAATGACAACACAACAAAGATAAATCCTGAAAGCCAACCTAGATCACTCACGTCCATGCATGCATGCGTGCATTTATTGTAATATGTAATGTGTAATGTATGGCTTGCCATCATTCATTCAAATCGACAGTCTTGGAGGGAACGAAATCGGCGACGAGGGCGGCAAGGCAGTGGGTGCGGCGCTGAAAGAGAACCGGTCGCTGACATCACTATCGTAAGTTGTCTACGCAACACCGCCGCTCACGGACTTATTTGTATATAATGTTTACTTTGTTCGTTGGTCGGTCGGTCGGTCGTTGTTGTTTTAAAAGTCTGTTCAACCGCCTGTTTGCTTGATGGATGAATATGTTGTATGTTTGACTGCGTATGCATCCATCGAACAAAGAGCAAAATGACAACATAACAAAGATCAAATTTCGAAAGCCAACCTAGATTACTCACGTCCATGCATGCATGCGTGCATCTAATGTAATGTATAATGTGTCATGTACTGCTTGTCATGATTCAACTTGTCATGATTCAATCAAATCGACAGTCTTTCTCGCAACGATATCGGCTCAGAGGGCGGCAAGGCAGTGGGTGCGGCGCTGAAAGAGAACCGGTCGCTGACAAAACTCAAGTATGTTTTCTACGCAACAGCGCAGCTCATGGACTTGTTTGTACAGGATGCTTGCTTTGTTGTTTGGTGGGTTAGTCGGTGTTGTTTTGCAAGTTTATGCAATGGCTTGTTTGTTTGTTTATTTGATGGATGGATGGATGGATGGATAAGTTGTCTGTTTGAATGAGTATACATCAATCGAACAAACAGCAAAATGACAACACAACAAAGATAAATCCTGAAAGCCAACATAGATCACTCACGTCCATGCATGCATGCGTGCATTTATTGTAATATGTAATGTGTAATGTATTGCTTGCCATCATTCATTCAAATCGACAGTCTTGGAGGGAACGAAATCGGCGACGAGGGCGTCAAGGCAGTGGCTGCGGCGCTGAAAGAGAACCGGTCGCTGACATCACTATCGTAAGTTTTCTACACAACACCGCAGCTCACGGACTTATTTGTATATAATGTTTACTTTGTTCGTTGGTCGGTCGGTCGGTCGTTGTTGTTTTAAAAGTCTGTTCAACCGCCTGTTTGCTTGATGGATGAATATGTTGTATGTTTGACTACGTATGCATCCATCGAACAAAGAGCAAAATGACAACATAACAAAGATCAAATTTCGAAAGCCAACCTAGATTACTCACGTCCATGCATGCATGCGTGCATCTAATGTAATGTATAATGTGTCATGTACTGCTTGTCATGATTCAACTTGTCATCATTCAATCAAATTGACAGTCTTTCTCGCAACGATATCGGCTCAGAGGGCGGCAAGGCAGTGGCTGCGGCGCTGAAAGAGAACCGGTCGCTGACATCACTTGTGTAAGTTGTCTACACAACACCGCAGCTCGTGGCCTTGTTTGCACATGATGCCTGCTTTGTTGTTTGGTGGGTTAGTCGGTGTTGTTTTGCAAGTTTATGCAATAGCTTGTTTGTTTGTTTGATTGTTTGGTTGATGGATGGATGGATGGATAAGTTGTCTGTTTGAGTGAGTATACATCCATCGAACAAAGAGCAAAATGACAACACAACAAAGATAAATCCTGAAAGCCAACATAGATCACTCACGTCCATGCATGCATGCGTGCATCTATTGTAATATGTAAAGTGTAATGTATTGCTTGCCATCATTCAATCAAATACAGTCTTTATAACAACAATATCGGCGACGAGGGCGGCAAGGCAGTGGGTGCGGCGCTGAAAGAGAACCGGTCGCTGACATCACTTGAGTAAGTTGTCTACGCAACACCGCCGCTCACGGACTTGTTTGTATATGATGTTTACTTTGTTCGTTGGTCGGTCGGTCGGTCGTTGTTGTTTTAAAAGTCTGTTCAACGGCCTATTTGCTTGATGGATGAATATGTTGTATGTTTGACTGCGTATGCATCCATCGAACAAAGAGCAAAATGACAACATAACAAAGATCAAATTCTGAAAGCCAACCTAGATCACTCACGTCCATGCATGCATGCGTGCATCTAATGTAATGTATAATGTGTCATGTACTGCTTGTCATGATTCAACTTGTCATGATTCAATCAAATCGACAGTCTTTCTCGCAACGATATCGGCTCAGAGGGCGGCAAGGCAGTGGGTGCGGCGCTGAAAGAGAACCGGTCGCTGACATCACTTGTGTAAGTTGTCTACACAACACCGCAGCTCGTGGCCTTGTTTGCACATGATGCCTGCTTTGTTGTTTGGTGGGTTAGTCGGTGTTGTTTTGCAAGTTTATGCAATAGCTTGTTTGTTTGTTTGTTTGGTTTGTTTGGTTGATGGATGGATGGATGAATAAGTTGTCTGTTTAAGTGAGTATACATCCATCGAACAAAGAGCAAATTGACAACACAACAAAGATAAATCCTGAAAGCCAACCTAGATCACTCACGTCCATGCATGCATGCGTGCATCTATTGTAATATGTAACGTGTAATGTATTGCTTGCCATCATTCAATCAAATCGACAGTCTTTTTAGAAACCAGATCGGCGACGAGAGCGCCAAGGCAGTTGGTGCGGCGCTGAAAGAGAACCGGTCGCTGACATCACTATTGTAAGTTGTCTACGCAACAGCGCAGCTCGTGGACTTGTTTATATGATGCTTGGTTTGTTGTTTGGTGGGTGGGTTGGTGTTGTTTTGCAAGTTTATGTAATCGCTTGCTTGTTTGATGGATAAGTTGTCTGCTTGAGTGAGTATACATCCATCGAACAAAGAGCAAAATGACAACACAACCAAAATATATCCTGAAAGCCAACCTAGATCACTCACATGCATGCATGCATGCGTGCATCTATTGTAATATGTAACGTGTAATGTATTGCTTGCCATCATTCAATTAAATCGACAGTCTTTTTAGAAACCAGATCGGCGACGAGGGCGCCAAGGCAGTGGCTGCGGCGATGAAAGAGAACCAGTCGCTGACATCACTATAGTAAGTTGTCTACGCAACACCGCAGCTCATGGACTTGTTTGTACATGATGCTTGGTTTGATGTTTGGTGGGTGGGTCGGTGTTGTTTTGCAAGTTTATGCAATCGCTTGTTTGTTTGTTTGATGGATAAGTTGTCTGCTTGAGTGAGTATACATCCATCGAACAAAGAGCAAAATGACAACACAACAAAGATCAAATTTCGAAAGCCAACCTAGATTACTCACGTCCATGCATGCATGCGTGCATCTGATGCAATGTAATCTACTGCTTGCCATCATTCAATCAAATCGACAGTCTTGAACGCAACGATATCGGCGACGAGGGCGCCAAAGCAGTGGCTACGGCGCTGAAAGAGAACCGGTCGCTGACATCACTATCGTAAGTTAACTTAGTAACACCGTAGTTTATGGACTCGTTTGTACACGAGGCTTGGTTAGTTGTTTGGTGGGTGGGTCGGTGTTGTTTTGCAAGTTTATGTAATCGCTTGCTTGTTTGTTTGGTTTGTTTGATGGATGGATAGATGGATAAGTTGTCTGTTTGACTGAGTATACATCCATCTAACAAAGAACAAAATGACAACACACAAAGATGAAATCCTGAAAGCCAACCTAGATCACTCACGTCCATGCATGCAAGCTGGCGTGCATCTATTGTAATATGTAATCTACTGCTTGCCATCATTCAATCAAATCGACAGTCTTTCGGGCAACAATATCGGCGACGAGGGCGCCAAGGCAGTGGCTGCGGCGCTGAAGGAGAACCGGTCGCTGACATCACTTGAGTAAGTTGCCTACGCAACACCGCAGCTCGTGGACTTGTTTGTACATGATGCTTGGTTTGTTGTTTGGTGGGTGGGTCGGTGTTGTTTTGCAAGTTTATGTAATCGCTTGTTTGTTTGATGGATGGATGGGTTGTCTGTTTGAGTGAGTATACATCCATCGAACAAACAACAAAATGACAACACAACAAAGATGAATGCTGAAAGTCAACCTAGATCACTCACGTCCATGCATGCATGCGTGCATCTGATGCAATGTAATCTACTGCTTGCCATCATTCAATCAAATCGACAGTCTTGAACGCAACGATATCGGCGACGAGGGCGCCAAAGCAGTGGCTGCGGCGCTGAAAGAGAACCGGTCGCTGACATCACTATCGTAAGTTAACTTAGTAACACCGTAGTTTATGGACTCGTTTGTACACGAGGCTTGGTTAGTTGGTTGGTTCGTTGCTTCGTGGGTTGTCTAGTGTGTTATTTTGCCGATGTTTTTCTTCGCGCCATTGCAAGTATGTTGTGGAATTGAATGTTTGGTTGAGTGTGGATCTAACAGAGAGCATGATAACATCAGAGAATAAATGAAACTGTACTGGCAATACTGTGGGTGCCTTTTGATGACGTGAAATTGTTAACTGACGAACGGAGTTGAGGTCATTTGGATTTTACTGATACTACTAGAATGGCCCGGGGGATGAATGAAATGCGCGAGGAGCTCGAATTGAATAAGCAAATTCGTTCTGCAAAGACAAGAAGGACAAGACTTGAGCAGATATCTCGTGAGCTTCGTTGTATACATGTTGTGAACGATGCACTTTCTCTGCCGTTTTCCGTGAAGCGTAGTCTTCGTACACAAACCTGGCCTGTTAACAGCTCGAATGAGCTGAGTTCAAAAGAGGACTATCTTTCTGCGCAGAAAGTAGAGCTTGATATGTTGGAAGCTGCAAATGTTGCCTTTAGTGAAGCATTGGGATATCTAGGCCCTTATATTTTTGAATAAAAGAAGTTCTGAATATATTTTTTTTTGTTAAACCTTGTTGCTTGTATGTAAAACTACAGAAATGATATTACTATTTTATAGATTCATAGAATTTTGATTGTGCTAGAAAATATTAATTATAATATAGTGTGTAGGTGTTGGAAACATTTTCATTGAATACCAAGATTGACAATTTAAGAAGCGAATAAATTAAACGCTGCAAGAGTCATAGACAACATTCTGAAAGACGTTGGAGAACAAGACACAGTTAGTGAACGCGCATGCAGCAACCAGAGATTTTCAAGAAGTGAAGTGAAAATTTGTCGTAAAGCTCAAATCCCCGATGTTTGCATTTAGAAACAATGATTGAGGGTCATTGTATGAATAAAATATAACCTGACGTTAAATAATGCCTTAGAAGTCCATAATTCTTCATACACATCCTGGAGTGTGGATGTGAAGGTAAGTTTAGAAGTTGTTTTCAAGTTTATCAAATCCCTGAACCCAAATTTTTGGTTAGTATTTATTAAAGTATTACTCGAGCTTCAGCTTTTTAAAGCACATGGTTTGCTCGTGACGACCTTTCCAAGTTTGAGAAGGCTCGATAAATTATGGAAATGCAACAACTTCTGAAGCAACGTCTATGGGCAGCTTGACCATTGTTTTTCTATAACTGCCAGACAAGATATTTAATGATACATGTGATTTAATAACTAATAACCTGTTGCAAAATGATCAATAATGAGAATGTGAATCCCTTCACCAACAAGGATGGCGTCGTTGTGCATTGTTGTGCGTTGAAGGAAAATGGTGTTGCAGGCCTCATTCAGTACCAAAGTCATATCTATCCAGGTGTCTTACCCAAATGTAAATTAACGCTACCCTTCAATGTGAAATCTATGTATTCAGTTTGTCTGTGTCTAGAAACTCAATAAACTCAATACTATCCTTTTCTCTTTCACACTTTTCATCAGGCCTCTCTGGCCACCTTACTAGAGTTCGTTCTTTTGTCAGACTCACTCTGTGCGCTCCATTGCAGAAGCTAATATGTAATAGCTATAGTTATCAAACCAGAAATTTTGTATCCTGGAAAAGTATCCTGATAGAGACTGTTTTCAAATCAACGAAAGAGCTAGGAGAAACATGTGATCACGCAAAAGCTCGAGCAGTCAATAGTATCATGGTAATATCTCTAACAAAGTCTGCTGCGCATAAATGCTTTGATTCTGGTCTGATCTGATTACATTTTCGATGAACTCAATAAGCAATCTCTTTTCTAAGGCAGCTTCTATCGCCCTATAGCGAGGGACAAAGGTGCAAGAGCTGCGTATGGCATTGAATCCACCGTGCATCTGGCGCCCCATAGTGTGATGAGGTGGACTCACGTCGTATTAATTGTCTGAAAGAGCAGAGCCTTACTGTGGATGCATTGCCTTTCTTCCTCCCTTCCTTTCACGACCTCCATTGCTTGGACGGCTCCACATGCTGGCCTGCTTCACAATCTTACGACGAAAGTAATTGGTTTAACTTATGCACATTCAATCTGAAAGCAAAGGGATTGTAGTATTAATTAGCCGTGGCGTTATATAGTGCAACATAGCTTTCTAGTTTCGAGATGGCCTGATTTTGTTTAATCGTAAGAACAAATTCGTACACCAACAATCTACGCTCGAATGAAGCTGAACGAATCACTCATATCCGGCATAAAACTCATCTGAAAATCCAAAGCATGCAACACTGATCAGAACTGGATCTCAAGAAACCCGAACATTTATGAATCAATGACAGTGACGGGTGTCTAGGTGTTCGTAGCTGTACTTAATAAGTGTCTACTGGGCATAACATCATTCTTGTAAGCTCTGCCACTCCGATGATAAGCTTGTAGATATACTAAGATGGAGTCGAGCAGCATTGCATCAGCCTCTAAACTTGCCCTCAAATCCTCACGTTCAAAGCAACTCTTTCTTCTTTATCTGGTCCCAACGTTCATCTTGCTTACACAACTCTTCAGTACTCTCACTCTGACCAAACATTTGAAACACTTTGTGAATGTTTACTAAGATTTTCCCAAATGACTTAGAACCCATTTTTCTTCTTGGACCCTTTTCACTCTTAGTGCACTGTTTTGCGACTCATTCTAGACCTCATCCGATTCCTTCTTTAGTTCAATCAGTGTCGCGTTTCCTAGTTGATTGGAAGGCAATCGGAGAGAAGAAAGAAGGGATCTGAGCAAGGATAGGCTAGCCTTCAGAATGGTGAACGAAGAGGTTGCGTGCGTGGAGCGCAGTCGCAGCTCTTTGAGAAAACTAAGTTCATCAGAGTCAGTTAGGTTAGCTATGTGTGGGCTAAGAAGACTTGGCTTATGTCGCCGGTGAGACTTGACTGATTGATTATTTTGTGTGTTTTGGGCATGCTTGCTTGTGGAGCTTCTTCTTCTTGGAGAGGTGTGCAATTTCCTTGTTGCACTTAAGCGTGCACAATAAGAGGATTGCGTTTTAACTCTAAAAGATTTTCGATTGAAAGATATTTCTTTTAACTTTACTCTTAAAATGGAAAAGTAAAAGAAATCTTGAACTTGAAAGAAGGAAGAGTTTTTTTTAAATTAAATTTTAATGGAGTATCAGGCGAATGCATTCATTAGACAACTTGTATTGAAACGGTCTAGAGGGCGAGGACCTCAGTAAGAATTGTCTTTTCTAACGTAGTTGTAATGACCTCCGGGCAGCAGGGGAGGATGCAAGAGCTGCGATCGATCTTCGAAGTGCCAGAAGCAGCCTGTGACAAGGAGCCTTGGACTGAAAACATTTATGATTGAGACGTCCTTGTAGATACACACATCTGCATATAATAAGCTGGTAGGCTTCAATACTGTGCAATGCAGGAATTTATGTCTCGTGTTGTTCGAAATCAGCCAGTGTTTGTTTACCTTCTATTTGTTGCTATCCGGTTAAGGGTATTAATAATTTGATCCGCTAATAAACTTATATATCTTGCCTTATTCGTCTTAGTATCACAGGTACTTCAACTGTTCATGCAGCAAACATGACCCAAGGTACCATATCAAGTTTTTGGAAGAAATTCCCCGCAGCGAATTTCACTTTTTGAAATGAAAGAAACTCATGTAAAAATATTTGAAAATTTCCAAATATGCCACCATTCATTTGGTATTTTCAAACCTCCCAAACAAGCGACCACCTGCAATAACATACCATTTTTTATGCGTCGGAGGGCCCTTGTTCAACGCGGCCACTGAACGGGAAACCGTCAGAACAGAACAGAACAGTTGACAAGTTCCAACTGTTGCTGGTTTTGTGAGTTCTCGAGGTGGCGCGAGGAAGGGTGTGTGCGGACGGGTTCAACTCTGTTGGACTTGTGAAGCACTCTAAATACTTCCTGATAAATGCGCTAAGATTGGATCTGAGACAGCGTGTGCCGTTTGGGTACATTTTGAAGCTGTCGCGGTCTTGAAGCTTCGTATTGTTACGTAGATCTTCGCAAAGTTTTGATCTGAACCGAAGGCGTGAGGACCGTTGCATGTGGATGAAGATTTCTTCAGAAGCGTGCAGCACTTCACATCGAAGTCTCCCCTAGGGATGTTTAAACAAACATTCTTTGGCGTG
>SMSO01000011.1:0-7500 GCA_004764695.1 Schizochytrium sp. TIO01 | reverse complement strand
ACTGTGAAAGCATGGCCTATCGATCCTTTAGTGTTTTAGAATTTCAAGCTAGAGGTGTCAGAAAAGTTACCACAGGGATAACTGGCTTGTGGCAGCCAAGCGTTCATAGCGACGTTGCTTTTTGATCCTTCGATGTCGGCTCTTCCTATCCTGCGCTTGCAGAAGGGCGCAATGGTCGGATTGTTCACCCGTTAAAAGGGAACGTGAGCTGGGTTTAGACCGTCGTGAGACAGGTTAGTTTTACCCTACTGATGAAGTTGTTGTCGTACCAGTAGTTCAGGTTAGTACGAGAGGAACCTTTGGACCGCATCATTGGTAACGCGGTTGTCTGAAAAGTCAATGCCGCAAAGCTATCATGCGTTCGTTCAGGGCTGAACGCCTCTAAGTCCGAAACGATGCTGAAGGCGATGATATTACATGCTTGATTAGTTACTACGAGTATCTATACAGTAATTTTTGTAAACCGATTGAAACCAGTGCTGTCAAAATCAGCGCTTTCTCTCATCACAATTTCAACGAATCAAGCAAGAGATCCTTTGTAGACGACTTAGCTTGGACGGGGTACTGTAAGCATGAGAGTAGGCCTTGCCCTACGATCTGCTGAGGTTTGGCCTTCGTTCCGTTGATCTGTTATGCCTTTGATAGGTATATTTTTCTTTTTTCTTTTTATTATTTTTTATTGTTGGTGACTCCCGGGGAGAAGGTGTGATTGTTTGAGGATGAAGTTCTTCTTGGATATTATACTAGGGCAGGGAACATGGGTTGTTAGTGGGTTGGTAGAGGAAACAATAGGCTATTTTGAAATGAGAACTAAGTTGATAGGGTGTTGCATAGTTTGTTATGGAAAGGTGGGGCGTTGGAGTTGGATAGTATATAGTGTATTATTGGGAAGGTGCTTACGAGGGATAGAGTTTAGATAAAGAAACGCGATGGTGATGAAGTAGAAAGGGAGTTTCATTAGTTCTTGCTATATTCTATTTGGAGGTAGTAAGGAACTGGTGGAGCTCCCTTTTTTATTTGTCAGAGGATTTGCTTTTTGAATTACTCTCTTTGAGCGACCCCCGGCGATTGCTAGACAAAGCTTGGAAAAGTCATCCTGGTTAGCTTGCTGGAGCAAGTAAAACTTAGGCAAGTAGTAGTGCAGAAGTATGGCAAACAATAAGGTTATTAAAGCCTTTTTCCTTTAAATGTTGTTTAACAAATTTATACTTACGTTTTACATGGGGTAAACCATAAGCTGGAAAAGTTAGAGGGAAACTTTCAAGGGGGAACACTGAATAAGAAGTTAGATGAAAGTATAGGAAGGTGGAGAAAAGAAAGACAGAAAATTTATTTGTTAACGAAAAAGAATGAGATAGATAAGGAAAATTGCAGAGCTTGGTGGAGGAAAAAAAATTTTCTTTTTAAATATATTTTTTTAAAAATATCATTAGAGGTTCATATAGACAAAACATTAAGTGAAGATGTTAAAAGTTTTAAAAGTAATAGTATGGGGAACGGGGGGTACTAGTTAATGGATAGAGGAAATAATAGTACGTTTTAAACAGAGAACCGTCGTTAGGTTATTTAAAATATTTTTATGCTTTCTTTTAAATTTAAAGAATTGTTAAAAAGGTTTCTAATTTAAAAAAGAAAGTAAAAATGATGCTATTGAGGGGGTATTTTCTCGACAAGGAGTTGATCGATGATTTTCATTTTTGGACTACGAGTTAGGATTCGGAAAGTATTAACATGATGACAGCCCAAAAGGTAAAAAATATTTTGATCGATAGCTCAGAAGACCCCTACATCATAGTTAATGCGTTTCTTTTAACTCGCTCTGTCTTTCTCAATATACTATTACTTTAAACAAAGGGGTATTTTATCAACACCAAGAAACGTGAGATCCTTAAAAGGGGTACCATTGGACAGGAAATTCAATTTGGCATAGGATAGGTGTGCCAGAATTGCAAAATACTGTCAGCAACATCGAATTCGACCCCTACGTAGTTGCCATCTTTTAATTTTCTTTTAAATCTATTTAAAGGTTTTTAATTTGAAACAGAAAGTAAGAAAAAGATACTGTTGAGGGGATCTTTTCTCGATAAGGAGTTGATCGATGTTTTTCGTTTTCGGACTACGAGCTAGGGTTCGGAAAGTATGAACATTGTGACAGCACAAAAGTTAAAAAACATTTTATTAATGGCTCAGAAGACCCCTACATCATCCTTATAACGCTTTTTTCAACTCGCTCTGTCTTTCTCAATATGCTATTACTTTGAACAAAGGGGTATTTAATCAACCCCAAGCAAAGAGAGGTCCATAACAGTGGCATCATTGGATAGAAAATTCAATTTTGCATAGGATAGGCGTGTCAGAATTGAAAAATACGGTCGGCAATATCGAGTTTGACCCCTACGTAGTTGCCATCTTTTAATTTTCTTTTAAATCGAACTGAAGGTTTTTAATTTTTAAAAGAAAGTAAGAATAATGCTATTGATATTGAGGGGGTCTTTTCTCGATGAGGAGTTGATTGATGTTTTTCGTTTTTGAACTACGAGCTAGGATTCGGCAAGAATGAACATGGTGACAGCACAAAAGTTAAAAAATATTTTATTAATGGCTCAGAAGACCCCTACATCATCCTTATAACGCTTCTTTCAACTCGCTCTGTCTTTCTCAATATACTATTACTTTGAACAAAGGGGTATTTTATCAACACCAAGAAGAGTGAGATCCATAAAAATGATATCATTAGATCGGAAATTTAATTTTGCATAGAATAGGTGTGCCTGAATTGAAAAATACTCTTGGCAACATCGAGTTTGACCCCTACGTAGTTGCCATCTTTTGAAATTATTTTTAATTTAACTCAGAATAAATAAAGAAAGACAGCTTTTCTCGACAACTACTTGAGAGACACATGTTATTCTTGCACCATTCGATCAGCAAATTTATGGAGAGCTGTACTGTGAAAGTTCTCAAGAGGAATCCATTCTAAAATTATGAGAAAATACCCTTCCAGGAATTTGGCAGCAGCCTCCCATTTCTTCAAAACCCCATTATCTCCACAACTACTTTATTGATCATTTAAAGATTTGGATCAGTAGAAAGCGCAAACAATATAAAATACGGATGATGGCATGAGTGAGAAAAAACAAATCTTTGAAAGTATTCTTCGAACTTTGAAAAGAAAATGTTACTCTTCCATAATATTAATAAGAGAAAAGAACTAAACTTAGTACTGTTGTAACTTTCTGGATAAAATAGCTAGATCTTTTTGACAAGCACTGACGGGACCTGCGTCGGTTTTACCACAGGGTAGTTATGATCGTTGCGAAAAAATATGTTTTCAAGCTTGCGGAAAGAAGCTTCAAGTGATCACTTTAGCAGGCAACTGATGGATTATCGAAAGAAAGAAAGACATATTTTCTCGACAAATACTTGAAAGACACATGTTATTTTTGTACCATTAGATCAGCGATTTTATGGAGAGCTGTACTATTGAAATTCTCCAGAGGAAAGCATTCGAAATTTATGAGAAAATACCCTTCCAGGTATTTGGCAGTAGCCTCCCACTTCTTCAAAACCCCATTATCTCCACAACTACTTTATTGATCATTTAAAGAATTGGATCAGTAGAAAGCGCAAGCAATAACGAATACGGACGATGACATGAACAAGAAAAAACAAATCTTTGAAAGTATTTTTCGAACTTTTAAAAGAAAATGTTACTCTTCTATATTATTAATAAGAGAAAAAAACTAAACTTAGTACTGTTGTAACTTTCTGGATAAAGTAGCTAGATATTTTTGACAAGCACTGACGGGACCTGCGTCGGTTTTACCACAGTATAGTTATAATCGTTGCGAAAAATTATGTTTTCAAGCTTGCGGAAAGAAGCTCCAAGTGATCACTTTATCAGGCAACTGATGGATTATCGAAAGAAAGAAAGACATATTTTCTCGACAACTACTCGAAAGACACATGTTATTCTTGCACCATTAGACCAGAAAATTTATGGAGAGCTTATACTATTGAAGTTCTCCAGAGGAAATCGTTCTAAAATTATGAGAAAATACCCTTCCAGGTATTTGGCAGCAGCCTCTCACTTCTTCAAAACCCCATTATCTCCACAACTACATTATTGATCATTTAAAGATTTGGATCAGTAGAAAGCGCAAGCAATACAGAATACGGATGATGGCATGAGTCAGAAAAAACAAATCTTTGAAAGTATTTTTCGAACTTTTAAAAGAAAATGTTACTCTTCTATATTATTAATAAGAGAAAAGAACTAAACTTAGTACTGTTATAACTTTCTTGATAAAATTGTTAGGTCTTTTCGACAAGCACCGTCGGGAAGTGCGTCGTTGTTACCACAGTATAGTTATAATCGTTGCGAGAAAATATGCTTTCAAGCTTGCGAAAAAAAGCTCCTAGTTATCACTTTATTTAAACAAGCAGTTGATGGATCCTCACAAGGGACAATATTTCATTAACCACTAAAGATACTAATCAACAGGTGGTACCGTTGGAAAGCTGTTAAGATTTACAATAGGCGAGATGTGTTTTCTCAGGCGAAATATGTTTAAAATTAATTTTTATTGACCTTTGAATGTTATTTCTTGGTCTCTCATATTATTAATAGGGGGAGGGAACAAGTTTAGTAGTGTTGTAACTTTATGCATATAATAGATAGAACTTTGCTACAAGCATCGTCGCATAGCTGAATAATAGTTAAAGTGGGTGCATTTGATTTATGAGAGAAACTCTTCTTTCAAGCCTGAGATAAGAAGCTCTAAGTTGCCACTCTATTTGTGAGCAGCAAAATGATTAGAATAAGGTTCATTTTCTCAACAACGGGGAAAGATATTACTCATCAGGTGGTACCGTTGGAAAGCTGGGGCAATTTACAACAGGGTAGATGTGTTTTCTCAGGCGAAATGTTTTTAAAATTTATTTTTACTGACCTTTGAAAGTTATTTCTTAATCGCCCATATCAATAATAGGGAGAAAGAACTGAGTTTAGTAGTGCTCTAACTCTATGAATAGAATAGAAAGGACTTTGCTATAGACATCCCTTGATAGAACACGAATTGTTGAGATGCCCGAATTTGATTTGTGAGAAAACAGACCCTGTCAAGCTTGAGAAAAGAAGCTCCAAGTTATCATTCTGTTTGTGAGCAGGACAGAGAATTAAATGGTTAGTATAAGATTCATTTTCTTAACAACGGGATAATATATTAATTATTGAAGTGTACCATTGGAAAGCTGGTTGAATTTACAACAGATTGAATGTGTTTTCTCAGAAAAAATACTTTAAACATGCATTTGACTGACCTTTAAAAGTTATTTTTTTTGTCTCTCATATTATTAATAGGGGGAAGGAACTGGGTTAGTAGTGTTGTATCTCTATAAATACAATCGACAGAGCTTTTCTACAAACATCAATCGATAGTTTATGAAGTGTTAAGATGAGTGCATTTGATTTATGAGAGAAAATCTTCTTTTAAGTTTGAGAAAAGAAGCTCTAAGTTGTTACTCTATTTGATAACAAAAGAAATAATTAAAAGATTTGTACAAGATTCATTTTCTCAACAACAGGGGAACATATAAATCATGGAGTGGTACCATTGGAAAGCTGCTTGAAATTACAACAGGGTAGATGTAATTTCTCAGAAACAATACTTTAAACATATAGTTTTACTGACCTTTGAAAGTTTATTTTTGGTCTCTCATATTATTAATATGGGGAAGGAACCGAGTTAGTAGTGTTTTAACTCTATGAGTAGAGTAAGCAAAACTTTCCAAGAAAAACCACTGGATAAGGCATGGATTGTTGAGGTGGCCTCATTTGATTCATGAGAGAAAATCTTTTTTCAAGTTTGAGAAAAGAAGCTCTAAGTTATTACTCTATTTATTAGCATGATAAAGGGTAAATTGAATAGTATAAGATTCAGTATCTCAACTATGAGATAATATATTAATCATCCAGTGGTACCATTGGAAAGCGGCTTGAATTTACAGCAGGGTAGATGTGTTTTCTCCGAAACAATACTTTAAACATATAGTTTTACTGACCTTTGAAAGTTTATTTTTGGTCTCTCATATTATTAATAGGGGAAAGGAACTGGGTTTGGTAGTGTTCTAACTTTATCAATAGAATTGACAGAGCTTTACTACAAGCACCATTCGATAGCTCATGGATTGTTAAGATGCGTGTATTTGATTTACGAGAAAAACTCTTCTTGCAAGCTTGAGAAAACAAGCTCCAAGTTGTCACTCTATTTGTGAGCAGGATAAAGAATTAAATGACCAGTATAAACTACATTTTCTTATCAACAGGGAAAGATATAAATCATGTAGGGGTACCGTTGGGACCCTGGTGCAATTTGCAACAAGATAGACGTGGTGCTTTAGAAAAAAATAAATTAATATTATGTTTTTTTTACTTTCAAAGTCATTTCTTAGTTTCTCATATTATTAATAAGGAGAAAGAGCTGAGTTTAGTAGTGTTCTAACTCTATGAAAAGAAAAACCAGAAATTTTCTAGAAGAACCACTCGATAGCCCATTACTTGTTGAGATGACCACATTTGATTCATGAGAGAAAAGCTTCTCGCAAGCTTGAGAAATGAAGCTGGAGGTTATCACTCTATTTGTTAGCAGGACAGAGAATAAATTGTTTAGTATAAGACTCATTTTCTCAACAACGGGGAAAGATATTGTTAAGGGGCTATAAAAAGGCGTGACTAATGACCACTCGTCAATACCTAGTATACCCCGGTCCCATATATAGATTATCTCTTGACACTATGAATGAAATAGGTAGAACTTTTCTACAAGCACCACTAGAACGCTTCACAATTCATCGACGATCAACATTGAATTGTGGTGAAAAAATAGTTCTACAAATTAGACAAAGGACTTCCATCATATTATATACTGTTCTTATTGAAGTCTCCCATATCCGCGAATGTCAGCAGGCGCATAAAATCTTTTTAATTTTTTAAAAGAAAATATTTTAAATTCTTCATTAAACTAACTTTTTATTGTAAAATCATTAATAAATATAATGTATAATAATAGGTAAGGTTAGGTGAATGATAGTAGGTTAGGTAAGGTTAGGTTCGGTAAGGTTAGGTTCGGTAAGGTTAGGTAAGGTTAGGTTAGGTTAGGTAAGGTTAGGTAAGGTTAGGTTAGGTAAGGTTAGGTAAGGTTAGGTAAGGTTAGGTAAGGTTAGGTTAGGTTAGGTTAGGTTAGGTTAGGTTAGGTTAGGTTAGGTTAGGTTAGGTTTAGGTTAGGTTAGGTTAGGTTAGGTTAGGTTAGGTTAGGTTAGGTTAGGTTAGGTTAGGTTAGGTTAGGTTAGGTTAGGTTAGGTTAGGTAGGTTAGGTTAGGTTAGGTTAGGTTAGGTTAGGTTAGGTTAGGTTAGGTTAGGTTAGGTTTAGGTTAGGTTAGGTTAGGTTAGGTTAGGTTAGGTTAGGTTAGGTTAGGTTTAGGTTAGGTTAGGTTAGGTTA